>JAFBJR010000129.1:2280707-2393453 GCA_016785285.1 Brachirus orientalis
CCCCCCCCCCACCCCCCCCCCCCTTCCTTTTTTTCACACCCCCCCCCTTACCCTCTCTCCCCCTCTCAACCCCCCCATACCCCCCCCCCCCACCTCCATCCTCCCTTGTCATCCTCCTTCCCTCTGTACCTCATCGTCCTCGTTTGCCCACGTCTTCATTTAGAGACTTGGTGCAGCTCTGGTTTCTTTAAATAGCTCGCTTTGCCTGCAGCAGGTTGAAGCTGCAGTCTGGGTCTGCTAATAAATGACAGTGAACTAATGTGAGCGCTGAATCAATCAGGCTGCACAAACTGGCACACAGTGTGCGAGTGCATGTGTGTGTGTGTGTCTGTAGGCACACACATGCCCATACTTCACATCACGTCACATGGAAGCAGGGATTCTGCACAATGCAGACATGATATGACATGTTTTTGCTAGAAAGACGTTCATAGAAGAATTGCTTGAAGGTGTGTGTGTGAGTGTGTGTATATTTGTATTTGTTGGGACCTTTTCTGGCATAAACACTGACCCTGTCAGGACCGGTAGTCCTCATGGAGACCAAAACCCGGTCCTAATGAGGCAGAACCTCAGGTACGCCTCATTAGTTTGTGTTTATGGATAAGGTTAAAGATAATGCTCTGTTTAGGCTGCCCAAATGAATGGACATCAGTGCGGTTTCCTATAAGAAGCAAACCTGTATGTGTGTGTGCATGAACAGAGAGAGAGAGAGAGAGAGAGAGAGACTGCTGTATCATTTTAGCTTTTGTTCATCCTGGTGTCTAGAACATCACACCTGATTCATAAGGCTGAATTAAACTGTTCTGTTTTCATTCTGTTATAGACCAATAGTTGTTATGCTCTGTTTTGGTGAACACAGGGGGCTTTTTAAGTGTGGTCTTGGACAGACTTGGCCTACCCTACCCTTGCTCTATGCCCATTTTGGCTACTTTGTCCTAAAAGCAGTTTCTTTGAGCATTTTCAGCAGTTTTAAAGTTTTTTTTGTTTTTTTTTTTAATGGAGAGGATATTAAACCAAGGGAAAACCATGATGTTTTTAAAATCCTAACCAAGTGTTTCTTGTTCCCACACCTTGCCACATGCATGAATAAGGAAATGTTTATCATCACCATTATTTCCGTACTTCACCAAAATGCCTTTGTCTTTGAAACATACTCATTTTGATAATTTATATCTGTAGATCTGTAATTTATATCTTGTTCAGGAACATGAGCTCAAACATATAATATGCAAAATATGATTCTGGTGAATAGTTTGCAAATGGTTTATTATTATTATTATTATTATTATTATTATTATTATTATTATTATTATTATTATTATTTTATTTTTAATTATGGTAAATACTATAAAACATCTGGATTTACTATAACTTTGTTATCAGGTTATCAGTCATGAACGTCCTTGATCATTTAATTGATCATTTCTTGTTACATATTCAAAAGGGGAATTAAGTGAAAAATTAAAGGCCTGCCTCTTTTTTAAGATGCCACAAAGCATGGTTAATGTTCACTCAGCAGCCTTTGGGGTGTAAAGGTTGTGTAACAATTATGAAAAGTCATATTTAAGGATTAGCAATCCCTCCAACACTGATCACAACAACAACAAAAAAGAAAATATGCCAGGGAAGAAGAAGAAGGCAACACTAATGTGCCATGATGTTAAGCAAAGCATCACCAACACCAATTTCCCCATAACCATCACCAACGAGCAATAAATATAGGACACACATTCACAGAACATTTTTTCAAACAATGAAAAGTTCACCTGGGTTATGAAATACTGAAAAGAAGAAGAAAGAAAAATAAATTTACACTGAACAAGACATGAAAATTAATCCCCAACTGCTCTGCAGCTAACCTTTGACTTTTTGATTCACTGTTATGGAGAGGCAACAGACACCAAGTCTTCCAGAGGTGTCACTTCAAAGTCAATTTGAAAAGTAAATTATATTCCACCATGGAGCCTAACTGTGAACAAACTGCTCGATATGTGTCTGCACTACAAACCAATCAATAGCTACATTCCTTAGAGACAGAGAATCTAAAATTGCAGCTTTTTATGTCTTTTTATGATAGATCAGACATTCATTAAAGCTAGAAACTCAACTTTGCATCCAAGGAGATCGGAAAAACAACCCAGCATGAATGTATAGGATTTATATGTGAATTTAAATGGTGCATATCATTTGACAACTAGATGTGAGAGAAATGAATGCAGACATAGTGTATGCTTTGTATATGTTCATTTAATTACTGCTTATGTGACACAAATGGCTGGACTTGAAGTGGTAGGAGACTCTGTTTTCTTGTCCGTCTGCAGTGTGATTTTTCAGTGTGAAATTACATGGTGACAGAAACTGATAACATGAGAGAAGGCAGCACACTGAACAAAGACATGTTGGTAAGAAAACAAAAGGATCTCATGGCATGACCAGTGGGACATGGACCTCTGACGGTCACCCTTATGTTACAGACTCAGAAGGTGACCTGTCGCCTTCTCTCCATCTGAATACAAATGAAAAGATTGTGGGTGAAGGGCTGGATTCTAGCAGACAAGAAGGCTTATTTTACCAAGATTTTTTTCACCCCAGATCTGAGCAGCTCTTACAGGATCATAACAGTTTCATCCCCCAAAAAAAACATGTTGAAGCTACTACTTACAGCCTCTGGATTTCAACAAAAGATTAAATATTATTGATTTTTTCACAGTGAGTAAAATGGCAATCATGCGCGCCCTCAAAGCAAGAAGTGCACATCTTTTGTTATTGAGATCTAACACAATTGTAATAAATACTGTGGCTCAAAAAGAATAAATAAATAATTCTGCCAATGGACGACAAAGTGTTTTGTCACAAAGGATAGAATTGCTCTGCTAGTAATGCATTTCTAATTAAGTCACTGTCTATTTTCTGAGGCTTTCTGCATTAACTTGGCAGCCGCTTTAATCACATCGCCGGCAGCTGTTGAACCACAGTGGTGGCACCGTGTCTGACAATCGCTGACAGATGCTAATTCGTTATCATTATTTCCTGCAAACTGCATCACCTGCAGGCATGATCGACACTGTAGTGCATCACTCCGTGTGTCAAAAGTGTAAGTGCTAACTTAAGCTACCAGTACTAAAAGTGCTAAAAATGTAACAAATTATACGTTTGCCATCAATAGAATGTCAATATTTATTTTATTTGTATCATTTTTACTCAAGAACCAGAATCAATGAACAAGCCAGTGAAAACTATTTCTTTTATGTGTTATAGTGCCACTCCATAAATTAAGGCCCTTGTCTGTATAAAAAGGCATATTCTAAAACTATGAAAACCAAATGTATACAACAAATCTTTAGTGTGTAGAATTCAGGGGTTTTGCCAGGACAGCCAATAGAAGTGGACATTGTTTTCTGGTTTACAAAGTGAGTTTAACACGGAAGTAACAAGTACTGTATAGCCCACCAGATGACAGCATGATGCTGCTGGCTGCAAAAAGAACACCATTTGAGTGGAAGTCCATGGGGAAAAAGATGAGCCCACCTCTAACTTTTATTAAGTCAGTAAACATTTTCATAACAACTTAATTGTTTCAAGTCATAAAGTAGTCAATTTTGTAAATAATGTCCCCCTAAAGGAGAAAACTGATGATAAGGAACAGCACATGTGTGATTGACAGGTATTATTCTGCTTGGTCACAGTTGATATGTGTGAGATCTCCTGTTTGAAAAACTGAAATTGCTAATTTCGAGGCTTTGAAAAAGGATTTAATTTGCAACTCTAAGGCTACATGCATTTATTAATATAAAGTATATGGTCCAGCCTTACTTGGTCTGTATGAGTGTTGACATTAGATTGTTGCAGACAAGTGGCAAAACTTTTTCAAAAAAAAAGCACAGGAAACTAAAGAAAGAGAAAGTTAAAGTACTCTCAGTGGAAATCTCGGTCAAGTATATAATTGTCTCCATGGTTATCTGCTCTGCCAAGCAGATACTTTGGCAAATTTTGTTGTTTTCCAATATAAGATGTTTAAAAAGTAAACATAAAGTGTGCCCCAAAATGCCAAACATTATGAGTTTGTAGTTTATACAATTTTTTACGGTGGAAGTGCAAATCACCACCGATCGAAAACAACATCAACTTAAAACACAACCACATAACTGAAAAGGCAAAAAACACTGACTTAAAACACAACATTAACTTAAAATACGATGCTAACTGAAAACACAAAAGCAAAGCAGAAAACACAATAACATCAACTGAAAACATAACAACAAAAGCATAAAATATGACGATATTAACTAAGCAAAGCAAAAAATACAACATTATTCATAACCAAATGGAAAAGTATAGTACATGCTGTCAACAAGAATCATCGCTGACTGGATAGACACACGGTCCATCTTTTAATAGATGCGCCACATGCACATATTGTTCTCAATGTGACAAAAAAAAGCTCACAGAAAACCCATAGACAGACGTTTACATAGGTATGCTTTACATCAAAATAATCCTTGATAATTGTTGAAACAAAGTTGTATCACCAGTACTGGCCATGTTTCCATGGAAACTGCAGTTTGCATCCTACTATTCGAAACCAGCGCTTTACTTCCGGTTAAAAGACGGACAGTGTGTCCGTCCAATCAGCAGTGATCCCTGTTGACAGCATGTACTGTACCTATACCTTTTCCATTTTAAGTTAATGTCGTTATATTTTCTGCTTTGGTGGTTGTATTTTCAGTTAATGCTGTTTTGTTTTTAAGTTGATGCTGTTGTGTTTTAAGTTAAAGTCATTGAGTTTTAAATTAATGTCACATTTTATGCTTTTGTTGTTATGTTTACCTACCTGTTCCATTTTGAGTTAATGTGGTGTTTTCATTTCACATTGTGTTTAGTTCATGTTGTTGGGTTTTCAGTTCATGTTGCCATTTGTGGTGCACTTCAGGGCCACCGTACATTTTACTATGCAGCAGCTTAAGAGGAAACTAATTTACAATTAACTAAATTTATCATGACACCATTATTTTATCCACTGCCTTCGGAGTTGTCAGGTAAAAAGATTAAATGCACGAATGTGTGTCAGCATGTGTTTGATTGTGCCATGCCTAATGACACTGCATTACACTGCAGCAGAAGCTAATTATAAGATGACACTTCATTGTTTTAGGGGATTATTCAGCATTGGCAGAGTTGTCTCATTGAAAAGACAGAACAGACCTAAACTGATGATCAATAATGATAAATAAAAGAGGCTTTTAACATGGAAGACTCAAATTGAAAGGTACTTATATTGCAGTTTGAATAAAAATAATATGATGGGATATTTCAATTATTAATATATCCTATATAGACCTATATAAAGAAATGTGCACGTTGCTTAAGTTTAATGTCTTTTTTCAACCTGCGGTATAAGTTAGAAAATACACGGTATCAGCAAAATCAGACTTGCAATTTGTTAAGTATTCTGTTGGCCCAAGGCAAGTTGAAAAAAAGAAAAAAAAGAATAGATTCAATAGGAAATAAACAGCACAGGAAGCCTGTGCTCTGCTTTCAGTGATGAAAATTTCATGTTGGATTCACTGCTTGGCAAATGTGGTATTGTAACATTACTGTTTTTACTCAAGGTTTATTCCTTAGAGGACGGGTGCTGGGGGGGGGGAGTCACTTCTTCTTACGGAGCTTCATGTCTCTACATGGTTGGCAGTGTGGAAATATTTGACAAGGTCAGCCGTCATTACATCTACTAGCCAGCTAGAAAAGTTCGATTTGGGAATATCCGCTACTTTTTTTTTGACCATGTCATTTGTCTGTCAAAGTTCTTCCTCGCTGGTTTCATGGTGGATTAAAGGCTGATGTTTTGAGTCCATCAACATCTTCCTAACTCTCATCTATCCTTTATTATCCAAACTTTCATTAACATGAAAACGAGAAATTCTGCTCAGTAAGTACTGTATAAATGTCCAGAATGCACAATAATAACAGAAGCTGTCTGACTGGCTGCACACTGCAGCACACATGCTGCCTTCATGGCCATGAACACAGTCTAACTTGCAGCATGCAAGCACTTTTCTGTTTGGTGACAAACTACCTGCTCCAGATTAGCTCTAATTTAAACCTTCGATCTGCCCATATAAAGTCAGACAAAAGCATTTAAGATTCCTGAAGACTTCGTTTTCCTCAATATTCATTGCCGCAAAGTCTATATTACTGGATGAAAGAAAACTACAGGGACTCCAAAGTGATGTTTAAATCTTATCAGATGTTATCAGTGCACACTATTTACTGTACATGGTTTAAGAGTTTGGCACAGAAAGTCAGGGGAATAAAATGTATAGACAAGATAAACCTGAATACAAATATCGTCAGCAAAATACACTCATGAGTATGTTTTTGAGGGGCTTTAATTGAAGTTACCGGAGGTCAACAATAACAATAAACAATAGAAATGTTCTATATAAAGCAAGTATTAAATAGAGTAACTGAGTAAAAGAGACAGTATTTGATCCTTTATTAAATATACAGTGTAGCTCAACTAATAAAAGAAATGCATTATAGCTATAGCACTATAAAACAGCACGATTTGAAGAAATTTGTAAATATTTAATTCTTAAAATGATTTACAAAAAGCTGAGCACAGTGAAAACAACTGCAGTCTGAACTTGATCTTTTATTAATAGTTTATAATGGCTAAAGGTTAACCAAAATCTTTGTTTTGTTAAACCTTAACAGACTTAAAACTGAATGAAAGAACCTTCATATAAATAAACCTATTCTTATTATCTGAAAGTATAGAATTATTACAACCAAACTTATTTAGATACTTCCACCGATGAATGCAACCACTCTCGAGCCTATTTGAATACTATCCCACGTATAATGTAACATTATATTATCTTTATATTAGGTCATTATTGACAAACAGTTGTTTTGCAACATGATTCTTGGCTTGACACTTCCGTGAGATATGCGATGCAATGAGCTTTACTGTACTACAACTCTCCACTCTTACATGGCACCTTTATTGTTTGTGTCAAGCACAATCAATTTATAAAGTCAGTATTTCTCAGTCGTGTCGAGCTCACATCATGGCGAGTTGAATCATGCACCAAATGAATTACTGACTGCACACAGAGTGTGTTAACTGTACGAGCAGGAAGAATCAGGTATGAGGTTCTAATTAAACCTTGGTGTGTGAAGTCTAATATAGTAAGTGAAGGGAAGATGAGTTTTTGTAACAATGCTTTGACTTTGAATCTATACAGGCCAAGGGATAACTAGCAGGTTATTTAACAGAGCTGAGGAGTAGCTGCTATTAAGGGAGAAGATTGTGGTGCCGACTTTATTTCAATTAGAGATGGTAATTTAATCTCAAACCATAATTACAGTCATTTTACACTTCACCTGCGATCCCACTCTCACCTGTCTCTTTGCTCTATTTCAGTTCCCTCTTACACAAGCTGGATTTCCTCTTTGCACTTAAGGTCCCGGAGTTGCCTGGGAAACTTGGCTGCTCTGCAGAATTGACATAGACTGGTGTTTTACGATTTAAGGCCTGTAATGTATAACTTTGAATACAGGTAGTCTACTTTGTAAAGGATTATTTTTATGTGTCATTCCAGTAAAACCTTTAAAAATGTTATTTCAATAGGGCACATAAAGAAAACCTTTATCTAAAATGCCCATGATGTTGACAAAATGTGTGTTTTCTGCACAACTTAGCTATTTAAGTACACATGGCTCCTCCAAATGTCCAGCCCCGTGTATCATACTAATGCCAGTTTTTACTCGTTACATGGCCTTCACAATAGCAAATTATCAGTATCTGATCAGATCAATTTCTCTACTCAGCACTTGACTGACTCAATCAAAACATATTGTTAATTAATGTCACATTTAGCTTTCTATTCTGGACATTTTATACAATAGTTCTCTGTGTCTGATAGTAAAACAGTGAAGTTTTATGATATCAGTGTGAAAAGTCTAATAAATGCTGTATACTGTAAAATGTACTTAGGGAATCCATGCAGACGTCTGATGCATTTACTGAACTCTTTGGGGTCTAAAGTTTAATAAGTCATTTTGTAAAAAAAAATGCTTAAAGGTGTACGCTTAAAGGCTTTTCTTCAATAAAGGCCAGCCTGGATTTCTCATTGCTGTGCTGGAACATCATCAGACAGGGGGAAGCATCGGTGTCTGTGAGAATACATTTTTATATGATTCAACGCACTGGAGTAAAAAAGGAACAAACCACTATTACACTGACTCATCTATCGGCTATTTTACAAATTACTTATAAAGGACCCAAATTCGTTCCAGCTGCAGCAGCAACAGTAATGCTCCTTACTGTTTAATCTATAATGTCAAATACGACACTATATTTGCTAGAGGTTGCAAATGAACCAGTGCTTTTGAAAGTTTGACTTTATTTCGTTTAAAGACTGTTCATGCGCATGTTTGTTATCACTCTATTGTCATGTTTACCTGACAATACTCTGAATACCTGTTCCATCGCTGCATCTCTGTTGCATTACTTCTGCCCAGTAAATTGTTCTACACTATACAGTAGCTGCTGTGTCCTTTGTTATAGTTGCTTGACAAAATGCTGACAAATACTAACAGTATCATCACAGTTAAAACTCAAAGACATTGTAAGTGACTTCATTATGGTTTTTATACATCGACAAGCAGGATTTTTAGCTACAATCAGGAGTTAGATTCACTCCACTGTCATGGACCCGCATTATGTCCAGCAGCACAGTAATAGTAACAAATGTAACACTGACAACAATAGCTTCAGCCTCACTGTCACTGGGGAAGGCGTTTGCAAACATTTTCTTATATTGAATTTGAATTAAATTTACTTTAAATGCAAGTTGCAGTGTCGAGTCCGGAAGAACTGGGTAGAAGCTCAGAAAAGCCATCTGTCACTCATTTGTGTCAAAACAGAGCTCACACTGAACCAACTGTTAACCCAGCAGCTGGATAACACAGAAACACCCAGAATAATGACCCAACAGGCACAACCCAGCAGTTGGGTTAAAAAAAAATTACAAAATAAAAATCAACAGTTTTTAGGCAGTGGGAATTTAATGAGTCAGTGGGTAAATGGAAAACTCAGCTTTCACACAGAGAGGAGATATCATCAAACAGTCATAATCATTTCATCAAGAAAACGGCAATAGCTATAAATATCTACAATCTGTAGATGAGAGATAAAGGTATTTGGGTTACGGGGCATGTTTTGCTTGCACAAATATATTGTTCTCAGTGGAGATAGTCAGAGCAGTTGCACAATCTCTTTTAAATTTGAATGGGATCAACCTCTACTTTCAAGTCTTCCTGAGTAGACTGTGATGTCAAATTTGTAAATTATGTTCCCATTCAGAGGGAAAAAAAAGACAATAAAGCACAAGTCAGTGTGATTGACAGCTGGAATCGTCCAATGGGACGAACCAGTTGGTTGCAGGTGATTTCTCAAGGCTTTATAAAGGGAGTGCATATTCTTATAAGTGGCGTTAGGGCCTGTCGCCTCAGGCCACAAATTGGATCTTAAACCTTTGTTATCCACTGACCAATCACAGCATTTCCATTCAGTGCAAACTGCACCTCATGCAAATATGAAATGCAGCAATAAAGACAGAATTATGTGTGCTGTGTTCACAGCAGAGGCTCAGCTCCTAACAGATCTCACACATCTCACTCTACGGTTGACTGTTCACATTTGTTTTAGGACGTCACCCACAGCTGACACCAAACACGAACTGACAGCCCGGCTGGAAAGACGCATGTGTGCACACAGTAACAATAACACAGAAAAATATGCCACATCCATTTTGTTTGCCACGCATTTCCCGCTTGTTTGCAACACACTTTGTCACGACTAAATTGAGGAATCTCTTTGAATACCAATCAATGTCTCCCATATGCCATTGTTTTCCATTTCATGCAACGTGATTATATCAAGTGTCTCAAACTTGTTATCCAAACACTAAGGCCAAGTATGAGTGTAGAGCAAACATAAATACACTTCTTCCTCACATGCTGCAGATGCTCCTTTTTTTTTATTTATTTTTTTCTTAGCAAAATGCAGTTATTAAACTCTACTGTACATTTGATGCCACTGGTTATGATATGCTAATAAATAAGAACACTGAATTTCAATCTCATCCATCCACACTCCATTAGAAATGACCAGCCTGCTGTTTTTATATTAAACAGGAGACAGTGTAATTTGCAAAGCATTCATGTTTTTCTCTCTCTCTGGAATAGTTGGGGCTTTTCAGCATGTGCAGTAAATGTGAAATTCCAAATGAGGCAGCAAGTTCAGGTTCCTCTTTGCATAAGCTGGAAGGGGAGTTATTTTTGGACAGGCTCAACAGGACATGATGCTAAAATAAATACCACACTGCTGTTGCAAATGGTGAACTCTAATAATCCAAAACAATTAAGGACCATAAAAAAAAAAAAACTTACAAGGAGACAGTGCGATCCTTTTCCATCTGTAGATTTCAAGGGTATAAAGTACAGACTTTAAAGATGTAGATATTATCTGAATAAGCTGAATTTCTTGGAATATTTCTCAAGTTTTTATGGTGTCCTTTAAACAAATATCGTGTATGAAGTTTGATGATTTAAAAACTCTGATGCACGTACGTGGGAATGGCTTGACACCAGTTTTTTGTTATCGGTTCAGTATAGTATATTCTCTTTATCAGCCTGATACTGTATTGGTTCAATGCGGAGCATACAGTAGTATCAGCGTATCACTCTCCCTTTGATCAGCTGCACAGCTGACTACATGAAGAGGTCTGGTCCTCCTGGGGAATAGCCTCTTCCATGCACGACTAGGAGAAAAGTAAGCAAGCTCTAATTACTTAGCTGTTTTATTAACATGGTTTTCCTTTTCTTTAAGTGACTAGAAAGTGTAAATTCCATTTACGTATTGCTTTCCAGACATAAATGGCTAACCATCAGTCAGCCAGTGGAGTACACTGATAAAGTGCACTATTGATGGCAAAGACGTTGGTCCACACCTTTGTCTTATTCTATTAAAAGGAAAGTTGTTCATGACTGCTTCATTAACTGACCTGAAGAGGAAATACTCTCAAAGGCTCAGAACCTTTGGTGCCATTTAGAAACTTTTAAATGTTAAAATACTCAATAATTATGGCCCCTGTTCTCTTGTTAAGTTGACTATTAAAGCACCTTTAAAAATAAATATGTCTGACTCAGTCTGCCGGTTAGGTGCTGAAAAACTGCAGAGCAAATGCTACAAAGCTTAATTTAGCAATGAAAAAAGCAACTAAAATTAAATTAAAAAATATCCATGATTGTCTGTCATTAGAATTATTTCTAGCAAGAATATCTCAAATCGAAAAGACCTTAAAAGCAAAGTATCATTGTAATCACTGCCTCTTATTCCATCTTTTACTGGTAGTGCAGCAGTTCTACCCTCCAGCCGTGAAGAGGCCTACTCATTGTTGGTGATTAGTCCAGTGGGCCTAGTATCATCATTCAATCACTTTCCCAAGTCTAAATATATCATTGAGTCCAATTCTGACTCATGTTTCATTCATGTATTTAAATGGGGTTGAGCTGTCTTGGACTGAAAACAGAATAAAGGAAGTTGTCCATAATATAAGCTCAAGTCCATTAAGAATGCATCTGAAAGCTGATTTCAGTTAAGTCAGCCACTAATGTACTGAGTTTGTCTCCACAGTAGCATCCTTCAAAACGAATGTATGAAATTATCTTTTTGTTGTATTTCCTATTTTAACTTTGAGCTATTCCAGCCAAACCAGACCAAAATCACTCTGAATTAATGCACTTTGTGCCAGGCCACATTACAACAGGAACATTAGTGTTTTATATAGGTACTGGGGTGGAAGGTTGAAATAAAAACCCCACCAGTCAACACCTAATGTGCTGTGCTTGCACTGTGTTGTGGTATAACGGAGAGAATTGCTGAATAAAATTTGCAATTAAACCGACTAGAATAAAAACTGCCTAGGGGGCAGATGCAAAAGTGGTCTATATTCTGCAGGATTTCAAGAGCAAGAGGTGGAGAAGTTTGAAATACACTGATTAAGTGTGAAGACAGCAGAACAGGACTGCAATATAATAGCATGATTTTGGAAAAGGCATGTTCTCTGCTTATAATTTAAAACAGGGATAACATGTAGGATATATGTTGTGTATTGATATTTTTGAAGTTAATTGCAGAAAGGCACTAAGCCAAACATATTTATAGTGATCAGACAGAATGGCCCCTTTTTACACTTGGCTTTAAAATGTGTCTCCACTCCACCCACAACAACTATATGGGAGAATGTTTGACAATGTTGTTGCTAATTTCCCCATCAATTTCCATTCCAATAGAGTTCTTTTTGCAACCAGTGGAGTCGCCCCCTAGTGGCTAACTGCTACTCCCATCCAACCAGGAGACTCTATCCATTTTCATATAAAGTTTGTGAGGCTGGGTGATAAAAGGATCCTGGCACAAGATTGTGATAAAATTTATCTCACAATAAAACATTAGAGTATACTTACTATAACATTAGTTTATTGATTAACTAAACTAAATTAATCACCAACCATTTTGACAACTGACTAGTCAGTCTGAGTATTTTTTAATTTATTTTTCAAAAGAAGCTCCCTGGTTTTTCCGCTTCTTAGATTTAAATATTTTCTGGTTTAACTGGGTTGTATAACAAAGAAATCAGTAGAACAAATTACCTAAATAACTAATTTGGTTACCAACCAAAAAACAAGATATTTGCAAACATTATCATTTTGAGGTTTAATAAACACCAACATTTTCTGACATTTTATGAGCCAAGTGACAAATCAGTCAATTAAAGAAATAATCAACAGATGAATCGATGTTGAAAATGATCATTAGTTGCAGCCCTAACATTAATAACGTTGATACACTACAGAAATAAGCTTGAAAACTGTCATGTCAGGAAAACATTAAAGGGTGTCGTCAGGTGTTGAAGACAGAATATTTTACAGGTTTTTTCTCTTAAACTGCAGGTGTTGGTCCAGTGGCTTGCCTTCACCTCACACGAACAAACCTAAATGATCAGAAACTACAGGGTCAAATGTGAGCGTCTGGGATTGTTTCCTCCAAATGTTGACTGGAGCTCACGCATCAGTTTCAGCAAGAATTTGTACTTCAAGTGCTCCGAAGCAATGCACGTCATCGGGGAAAATATTCAGTTGTGATTCTTCTAAGAAATATCATGGATTTAAAACATGACAAAGCACAAACACATGAGACACCATCAAAACATTAACAACTCCATATTCTAATGGGATGACAACTTATAGATATGAATTACCATTAATTACGCCAATAAAAATACAATATTAAACATGTGTCCTTAATTGTAGCCATTAGGATGAGCTAATTGCATTATTTCAAAATGCAGTTGTGTTCTGAAAACAATTAATTGTCCAGTCCTGGTGAGAATGAATAAAATAATGTTTATTAAAGTACTGTGAAGACACCAGATTTTTTCCCCTGATAATTGTATTGATGCATACCAAGACATGAAGAGAATTTTGACAAACTAATCCCTACTTTTAACTGGTGGTGACCATGAAAGCTCTGGTATAATGCAAAATCAGCAGAAACGTGGCATTTAAAGATATACCATATACATTCTATCAGCGTCTCAAAAGCTAATAATCACCACTGGTCAAATGAACAATAAAAAAAAAACGGAATAAAATTTACTTTGGGGTTAATTGACATAAGTATGTACAAATGAAATAGGTTTGTAAGGGCTTTCAACAGCTTGTAATCATTTTAGCAGCTCTTGATTTAATCACAGGGATTAGTGTGCAGTTCTATGACCAGCTTACTGTCACGCAATAGTGATAGTCTCATTAAGCTCACAGACACAAATGAAATCTAAAGAAATGTACTGTATGCTACTCATTTGGAAAGCGCTGAATAAAGTCTAATAACTATCTCAAGTTACATGTGTTGTCTCCAACAGCATCCATATCAGAGTTTCCTCAAATCCAATCGCATCAGCTGGTTCTCATGGGCGACCAAGGGAACATCTGTAGGCATTCAGCTATCATTCCATCCTCGTGGTTAAATGTGCTTTTGGTGTAAAGAGTTAATTTGTCATATGAAATTGTTGGTTCATTAGATTCCAACTTACCCCTCTTTGCCTTGCAGAGTGAACAAGAAGCAGTCTTGAAAGCAGTACAGGAAACTGTGTGTCCATTGGCACCCGCAGGTGAGGAGGGGCCTGTGTCTATTTAGAGTTAGTCGATGAAATCCTGTTTGATTCAATACTTTGTATCCCGTAAGAGCATCTAATTAATAACAAGCTGTTCCTCTGATGCGGGAGTTCAATCACAAAAGCTATAAAATATCAGGCAGACGACAAAATAAAATTTACTGCCTCATCAACTAGAGGGAGAAAATTAAAAAAATGAAATGAAATTTGACAAACAAAATGTCCCCTCCTAAGTATTTAGTTCAGCCATCAGTTGTCTGGATGAAAACAAGGACTCATTAAACAATGACGTGGCCCTGTAAATTCTTTCATTTTTCCTTGCCATAAAGCCTCATAAAAAAAACACAGCAATGACAATAATTATATGGCTATAAATAAACTGATGGCTCAAGTACTGGCTGAAACAGAATTTTTACATTTTCTTTTGTATAATTTAGAAACTGTATTAATGTACACATGTTTCATCAAAATTGAACTTAAAATTAATAAATTATGCTTGTTTTTTTTTTTGTTTTTTGTTTTTTTTTACTTCAGGAATGCTAAAGCACCATGTACATTTTCTCTTTAACTATAATATGAGTTATGGTAATTGAATATTTACTCTGTGGCAAGGCAGAAGCTGAATTTACTTTGAACTGGTGTTACAAATGTTCACATTTCCCTTGAAATCATCTGAATTGTTGTTGGTTTTAATCATCCAGACTCTGCATTTTGCCCTTGCTCTTAATATTTGGCATCTATTTCTCCTAAGGAAGCACAGACGGGCACAGAGACACAGCAAATATAAAGGAGGAGCCTACATTTGATGTGAAAGAAGTACATTTCTTCTGCGTAGTGCACAGTTGTGTCTCCGTGGGTAATCGACAAATCGGTTTAGCCACGAAAAGAAAGGTTATTGGAAGAATATCCAAATCACCCTTGAGACATTTGAGGCCTAGAGCTAGGGTTTAAATCTTTTTTTTTTTTTGTCTTGCCTGTCTTGTTTTGTACTGCTACATTTTTTTTTTTTGAAATCTTTGAAGGAGGGATGAGTGAGACATACTCTATATAAGTCCGCTGGCAACTAATTTGTCAGAAATACCTTTTCCTTTTCAGTTTGCCTTTTGATAACTGGATACAATATGTCATAAAAATGAAAGACACTTCCTGTCCGAAGGAATTCATTACCACAACATTCTTCACACATGAATGTTTTAGGCAACTTTTGCCTTTTTTTAGGATACTGTTCAAAATGAAAACAAAATTAAGCTATAAGAATGCATTGCAGCACATATTTCAGCCACCCACAACTCTGTAGTCTGTCAAGTTGTTAGTGCAAGCTTTTAAAATCTGACAAAAGCACCAGGAAAGGTCATTTTCTTTCCAACACTGTGGTGGTTTAAGATAAAAAAAAAATGACTCACTGTATCCACTGCATGTGGCTGACTGTCCCTTCAAATGCTGCACACTTTTTTGTCCATTTACAATATGTTTAGTCTCGCTGTTTAATGAAATTTACATAAAAAATATCCCAAGAAGTTAACTGGAGGAGCTGGAGTTTGGATCACAGGAAACCTAGTTCAGCGATAACATTATGAAGCTTAAAATGGCAGCAATTTACTGCAAACGCAGTTGAAAGCAGCACTAGAACCAGACTGTGTAAAGGAAGTGGACATTGTCTTCTGGCTTTCTAAGGATACCAGTGCATAAGTAAAATATAATTATTTTAGCCACCAGTGGGCAACTCTACTGTTGGCAAAAAGATCTACATTTGAATAATGTAGATCTTTATAATAATAATTCCCAGGCATATTCTATTCTATTCTATTCTATTCTATTCTATTCTATTCTATGATTGCCAGCTGATATGGTGTTGCATGATCTCACACACTTACTGTCATCTGACACTTACCGTATGTCTTTTTTACACACATCGGTGAACAAAACTGGATTGATGATAGCAACACTTATGTCTCACATTTAAAAACAAACAAAAAATAGCTTAAATAGCTGAAAATAGCTTCTCCTTCATATGACCAGGGGTCACAGTTTTACAAGTGACTCACAGTGACACACTGAAAGGCTTGACCTCAGCTGGGGCTGACAGACAGAGCCCCACTGTCAAAGCTGGAGAGTCAGGTCTGATTGCTAACATGACAGTCTGACTACAGGAACAGCTCATACTGATGAGGTGACCTTACATCTTCACAAAAAAAAAAACAAAGAGAGGTGTAGATACCCTCAAAATTGGGGCAGGTTGTCTTTGTAGTAAGGTTATAGCAGATAAGGTAACCTTGTACCACTGACAGCAGGCCATAATTCTCTGAAATGTCAAGTCTGTCAAGTGAAATAACAAGAACGACTTATTTTGGCCTAGCTCAGGCATGGAAAGAATTGTTTTTTTTTGAAAAAAAAAAAAAAATGCAGATATTATGGCACGTGTAGAAACACAACACTCTAAGAAGAGACGGAAAGACAGACGGATGGATGGACCACTTAAAGGAAATCACTTATCACTTATAATAATGTCAGTAACATGTAAAGGGCTCATTCTAATACTACGGAAGACAAACCTTTAGATTTTACCATTCCTCCCAATAGTCTCCTCATTGTTGATAAAATGCGGCCTGGCCTCCAAAATCTCTAAAAATCTCCCTTTTCCAGCAGAAAGAGTCATTCAGAGAGATAACTACCATTTCCTTCACAAATGTGTGTTGTAAGAAACCCTTGATAGTTGCCCAGCTCTGAAGTGGTAAAGGAGTTAAACTTAACTATGGATAGAATAATGGGAAAGTCCACTGATAAATATTGAACATCCTCTAATGAAAGAAGATCAAAAACCCTGAGCTGAAGACGAGCAGCTCCAACACATCTTGATCATGAATAAAACATGCGATACAGCAAGCTTCTACTCCAAAGCCCGGATTTAATGAGAGGCAAAAAAAAGAAAAGAAAAAAAAAAAGAAAAAACATATGGTGGCTGCGCTCCCATATCATCTTGCAACATGGAAACTCTAAAGATTATATTTAACAATGTAGTCACATAAGTAATTATTCTCAACAAATGAAAAAAAAAAACACAAAACTAAATGATTGTATTTTGTTTTTTGTTTGTTTTTTCTGATAACGATGACTTGTTTATTTTTAATCTGAATGTGTGACATGTAATTTGAAGATGATAAAAACAATGCAGTTCCCCGTTTTATCATACGTTTTGAAGGGATTTGAGAGTTAAATACTAAGATTTGTTTAATGTCAATTCATGCATTTCTACACAAAATGTATGCCAATATTTAAAACATTCATCTGCCCTGATGATTTGAACAACCTGGGCAACAGCTCATAGGTCCAGGCCCAGAGGGATCGAGGGAGGTGCTAAATCAATCAATGTACTAAATTAACTATTAATTCTTGTTTTAATTGATAAAGATGCAATTCAAATAACTGAATACGCTTATTTAAATGCTCATTTAATGTGTTCATGACTGACTTGAGCTTCACTGCACAATTAAGCTACATAAAATCTTTAGCCCCTTTTCCACCAAAATTACCAGGAACTTTTATTAGAACCAAGAGCCAAGAACTTATTTACCCGGGTAAATAAATTCTTGGCAATCTGAGTAGTTTGCGTTTCCACCGCAACCCAAAGTTCTTATGTGCTGTTGATGACGTACAGTCAAAAAAATGTAACACACCGGCGGATCGCTTGATGGTGTTTGCTTCCCAAAACCTGTTTCATGTTAATAAAGAAGAATAAACTATAGAACAATTACAGACGTGTGGGGGGGGTGGGTTGTAAAGGTGCTTGATGCGCATGACAGGCTGCGTCACATCAGAATCATTCGCTCGTTCTTTCCGTCTGGTGTGCACAGACCTTTAGAACGATGCGTGCTGTCACGTCAGTGTCTCCAAAAGTTTCAAATAACTCAAGAAAAATTCATTGCATTTGTCGCTCGTAACCTTTTTGAAAAACAGTCGCTAGAGGGTCTGAATACTCGGTAAATATAGCAACAGAGTCACTACATTCGTAACACAGAAACAACTGCAAAGTTCCTAGTAATCGCGAGTAGGTACTAAATTTACCTGGGTAAAGTGTTTACCAGGGTAATACTTAACGTCTTGTTAAAGAATTCCTACAGTCACTGCTACCCTGCCTGCTTCACCCCCCAAGGTCCGCCATTTTGGTTCCGGAAGTGGGAGTGGCATCACTGGTAACGAACTGCGTCACTTGTCACCTTTGCCTATTTCCTGTTTCCCCACGCTTAACCATGCCAACTTTCACACACACAAGTAGCCCTTAGTATTTTATGTTGTACATAGCCTGTGTGTTTATTAGTTGTGGTCGACTTTTATTAATTCAAATAACTTGATTTCCATTGTTCTTATGATCTTCACTGATTCGTTATCCAATTGATATTTGTTATATCTTCAGGTATTATAGTCAATTACAGTGATTGTGCAGACTGATTTTAAAGGCATAAATGTAATGTTTTTCCTGTTTTAAGGGTGGTGCCCTGAATTAATATTGAATTGATTTTTTTAAAATGATTAATTAATTATTATTAATAGTTATTTAGTTATTATTAGCAATCATATCATTGCCAATAAGTGTCCCCTAACAGCGATCATGCGGGATTTTTCTCTGACTACATTTCTTCCTTGAAGACGATGGTTCCCCACTATCCTTCCAGTTTTTAATAATGCGTTGGACAGTTCTTAACCCAATTTTAGTAGTCTCTGCAATCTCCTTAGATGCTCAGCTTGATGCATGCCAATGATTTGACCCTTCTCAGACAGACTAACATCTTCTCCACAACCATCAAATGGGATTAAATAACTTGTTGCCAGCTGAAAGATAATCGCCCATGCAATAATTATCCAGTAGGAGGCTCTTACCTACATGCTTAATTAAATCCAATTTTTTTGGCCAGGTAGTGTATTTCTGAACAAGTGCAGTGCAGACATTTGTACTGTAAACGCTCCAGTCACAGGTGCCACTTCAGGGAGTGTAGACCACCATCAGCAGATAAAGCCAGTTTACACCAGAAATGACCTCACATTTTAAACCCACAATTATCTGTACTTGACTAACACGGATCATAGGTTCCCCCACTGTATTCATTGCATTTACATCCGGAATATATATAAAAGTTTGCCAAGACATGAGAAATGGAATTAAGCACAGCTAAAGCAGAACAGCTCTCATCAGCCGTGAGGCTTGTGTTTGTGCAGGATTCTTTCCCACACGTGCGGTGTTCATTGATGTTAACATCTTTACTTAAAGAAGTGAAGGACTCAATGAAATCATCTGCCGTTAGTGTTTAATTGGAGTTAAAACCTCCAGGACGACACTCTGTACAAATTACGGTAAGCTGCACATTTGTAAGCACAAGACAAGCCCACAAATTGAATTGATGTTAAAAGCAGACAGAATCTGACAGACAGAATCTTGTGATATTTGTTGAAGAAGCTTTCCTTTATATTACATGTATGAAGCATTGTCGGTGGAATACTCAAGGTCACAAGGACTGCACACCAAAAATGTCTGGAATTCAGACAATAAACATCTGCTGTCAAAAACCCGAGTTAATGAGTTCACTGCAGGTGCAAGGATGGAAATAAGCCTGATAAGGTTAATTGAAGCAATTTCAACTTTTAGTGGAATCTAAGGGCTGCAGTAAAAAGGAGGAACCAAAAATAATTACTCTGCTCTTTGAGCGAGGGCAACATCCTAATTAAAATAAAAAAGAAGGTTAACATAAGATTCCAGTTATGCAAGTTTAAAAGAAAAGCAATTCATAAACACAACATTGTAATTTTAATTGCCTGTCACATATAGGTAAGATGCAACCTATGTAAGGTGACATAAATTATTTGCTGCCTCTCTCCCTGGTGGATTGAGTTGATGCCAATTACAGCTTAAACCTCTGGACTATTTGTAGTGGTCATGGGAGGGAAATGGGTCTGGGCTGCTGCCAATCAAATGCACTAAAAGGGTTTGGAGAGCCACATTAATTAATAGGCAGTAAATACTTGTAGGCTGCTTAAAAAGGTGACTCTGAACATGCCTCAAACTTTTTTCCTCTCTCCTTGCATTAACCTGTCAGAGTTGTCATCACAAAGACCTGGGGCTCAATAATTACACTATAGGTTAGCGAATTACATCCTGATTTAAGGTGCTGGAGTGGCTTTTTCCACAGTTGTGGGCTCCAGGGGTAGAGAAAGAGGATGCAAAAGCAGGAGTAAGGCAGTTTAAAAGCGGGCCTGCTGGGTGACTTATCACTTTAAGCAAGAGGAGCACCACTAGCGGACATATTGTGCTCAGTGGAATCAAAACTGATCGGGAACCAAAAAAAGCAAGTTGGCCTTGGCGCTGATCATTCTCTCCAAGGCAGCTGACTTATTATTCTGAACTATTCAGTATTTCAATGCACCCACACACTCTATGAATGTGAATCATCACGAGTTGACTGTCATTTATTACACAGGTTACACACAGTGCTACACTTCTTGTAAATTTGTAGGCTAATGATAAATGTTGGGATTCATCAACATTCTGGAGAAATGTCATTTCAGAAGCAGAAACCAGTTGTCACTGATCCCACATTCACCTTCTCTCCGGGTTTGTTGGTAGCAATGAGAGACATTGCATGAATTTCACGCACACTGAACCATATAATCCTGTCATTTTGTAGCATTGGTTTTATTGTGCTGGATGCAACGTTTGATTTCATATGTAAAGAAATTCATATTAAAACTGATATTAATATGGCTTTATAGTGACTGATGGAAAACTAGCCATGTGCATTAATACAGATTTGCTGATTTGCTGGCACTGTGATACCAGTGAAGATGCACAGCTCTGATGTTATCTCATGCAAGAAGAACATTTCAGTTTGAGAGACTTTTATTAGAGATATAACAACTAAGTAACAGTCTAATAAAAGCACACCTCACTCGACCATACCAGTGGTAGAGTTCTTTATCCAAGTAATGGTTTTAAAGAGGCATACATAGCTAATTGCTTAGAGCACAAAGAACTTCAATAGCAGGTCCACAAAACAGATTTTGTTTGATTTTGTTTTTGTTTTTGTTTGATTCACTATCTTCATGCCAAAAAGGATATACTATACTAATGCCAAAAATGATATACTCAGAAAACATGAAATCAAATTCACAGAGTTTGTAGTTTTGTAATCGTGAGCACCATTTTTTAAGTGGCTGCAGCATGAAAAAAGGTTTTTACGGTTGTCTCTTGTTAAGATTTGTACTTTGCTTTTGTGGCTTTACAAAGTGTAGAGATGATTACTGCCTCCTATGAAACTGTGCCTAGAAGAAATGTGTTTACTGTGGGCAGCGGCAGCTTATAAACTGGAAGAGCATTGATGCATTTATTGCGTACTGTCACATATCCTTGCACACAGGTACAAAGGTAAGTGTAATCTGATACTCCTTGGAGCTCCTTTCTTCACTCACACCGGCACTGCGTTATAGCCTGTTGTAAATGAGATTCAAGCTTGTGCTGGTCTCTTATGTCTTTACTCGAACTACAACAGGTTACATCTCGCTCTGTACCATCTCTTTTTCTCTCAGTGGATGTCCTGGTTCATATACATCACTGACAACTCCCACATTTCCCCGCTTGTATTCTCTCCATATCATCTCCACTATGTATTCCTGTCCCTTTATTTTAATTCCTATAAAAATAACACCACAAGCAATGCAATTTCCACCTCTCTGGACCCCTTGAGGAAACTCTCAATCTTCTATACTATTTAAAGCATAAACCAAACTTTAAATTACAGGACATGTCTGAGCTGATATACAAATGAATCTTGAAACAACTGATACATTTCAGGGTTTCAATATTATATTATATATAGAGTAAATGCCAAATATACAGCACACAGGAGAACCCAGGCACAACATCCATCTGTTGAAAAATAACCATTTTAATTCAAAGAATGCTCATGAAGAATACAAGTAACCCACAGCACAAGCCCATTTTCTAATGGAGGATATTGATTGCAGCCTGCTTAACTTCTGGCTGCAGTGGAGGAAAACAAATAAACTTGTGCTGACCTTTGAGGGGGAGATAATAACCACAAAGGAATTGTAATCCCTTACTTTCTGCATACAAACTCCTGCCAAAGATATATTTTCAGGATGAGCCATTTTAGAAAACAGCATTTCCACACTTTAAAGTCCAAACAGGCAAAACAGTGGTGCTATAAATATGTTTGTCCAAATATTATTTTTCAGACTCACTTCTATTTTGACTAATGGTGGACCAATTAATCAGCCAGTTTTAGAATGATCTGCATCTATCAATTATAATTTAATTGTGAGTAAATGAGTTTTAATTATGCACACTCGATGATGAAAATATTATCCCCCCTATGAAAATGGCATTGTTTTTCAAGTATCTCCCATGTGCTGTTAAACAGAACAAAGCATAACACAGCATTTTTCATGATTCCTCCCTCCTTGACGGAATTCCCAGTTCCAGACACATTGAATCATCCCCACAGCATAATACTCTCACCACCGTGTTTCACTGTGGGGACAGTGTCCTTTGGGTTATACGCTTCTCCCTTCTTTCTCCAAATATAAACATTGTCTCTATGGACAAAGAGCTCTAGTTTCATCTCATCTGACCAATGAACATGCTTCCAGTATGCATAATCTTTCTCCAGGTTGTCTTTACTTCAGTCTGGCTTAAAGAAAGAAAATGTGAAGAATGTGTACATATGCTTTGTAAACCCTTCTCCTGCTTTGTGAGCATCAACAATCATTTTTAACAAGTCTAAACCGATTTCATTTGTTTTTGGAATGATGCTTTTTCCAGTGACAGCTCAAACCCTTACTGAAGATTTTATACTATGTGTAAATTGGGAGATAACCCTCAGTTTTAAGTTGATTTTTAAAGTTTTGAGCAGTTAAGCGCATCATTGCACAACAGTGGTTAGTGCTATGGCTCAATAAAAAGGTCAGTTCTTAAGGGGGCTAATCGTTATGACCCTGTAGTTTTTGGATTTCTGTGTGCAAAGTCAAATAATGGAAGCATCCAAAATAAAACTAGGATGTTTGAAAAGGCAGAATTAAACATTCTTTGCTCTGTTTAACATCACATGGGAGATACTTAAAAACAATTAAATTTTCATGGGGGGTAATAGTTTTGTCTTCAGCTGTATGTATACCTTTTGTTCTCAGAAATTGATAGCTGCTGCAAAGCCATTATTTTGTCTAAAAGCTTGTTTGACAATTTTTCGTGTTTTGATTACCATGCACAGTGGAAGGGGCACAAAATGCAGATTGGACAGAAACATAATATAAGCAATTTTATGTATCATGTTACTTCTAAAATGTTATTTTACGTTGGATGGGGGTTGGGGGACAGATAATTGGCCAAACATATCAGCTCCATAAGAAGAAAACCCTTATTGGTTGTCATAGTTTTACTTTCTGAGAAACCAGAAATGTTTGTTTTGACAACTACAGTAGATATACTGATGTAAAATGAGTAAATCTCCAACATTCTATTTACTCTCATCCCACAGCAGACACTTTTAGAAAAGGTCTGATGAACTATAACTCAGACAGCTTAACTCAACCAAGTAGAGCTGGTTTTACTTGCCCAATAATTCTATAAATTAAGGCCATTCCCTTTAATAGAACATCTCTAATCCGGATGCATGCTGTACACAGCAGTATGGAAAATCATGTTGATGAGATTAGTATTGGAATCCTTGTTCTTCTTGCCAAAGCTTATCACTGGAAGGGCTTTATGATGCTGACTGCTGGGCAGCAGTGACTCATGCTTGTGTACAATGTGCAGGCATGTGTGTGCCTCTGCAGGGACACACGACTGGTGCATGTGTAGCTGGGACGATTTGCAAGTCCCCACTACACTGAGCTGTCTTCTGATGCTCAAACACAGGTTCATTGCTGTGGTCTGATCAAAAAGAGCTAACTGCTGTAAAGTCCTGTTTTTTTTTTTTTATCACAACACACCTCCTGCAGTCAAGTTCAGCGCAGACTTGCTTTTTAACACAATCTTAAATCATGTAAATGAAATAAATATAAAATAACCAAAATACAAATGAATAATAATGTTACTGTTGTGCTTCTTGTCCCAGTAGCAAAAATAAATCATTTTGAAGGGTTATTCCTCAACAAGTAACAGCTAAACAAAATACATATTACACAAACAAAATATCTGCTTTACAGGACTTTTCAGCTGGGAAATATAGCATAAAACCAACACAATAAAATGGAAAGACATTTTCTGAATATATTAATGATAAATATACACACACATGTAGTATGATCAAAAAGAGCAAACAGAGTGCTGGTTTTATCACAACACACCTAGCATAAAAGAAAGACAACTTAAGCATGCAGCACATAGAAAATGAAAATGGCAACCTGACAAGCTAACTTGCTCTCTCACAAATGTGTATAAAATGTAATTTTTCAACTAAATTACACAACACAAAACACCACAATTATGAACATTATTGCAATTATATTTATGGTTAAATCAACATTTAACCTCAAAAATGTAACTTTCTAATCACTCCGTCTCGAATACGTACCACTCACAGTTAATTTTAGTGCAGACTGATGAGAGACAGGAACTAATGCGGCTCATCTTCTAGCCTTCACATTTAAAGCACAAAATTACAAAATAAAACAAATACGAAGGTAAAAGCAAAAAAAAAAAAAAAAAAAAAAAAACAAACTAAAAAAAAAAAAAAAAAAAAGCAAACTAAAACAATACTCCCAACACCAAATACAACAAAACAAAAACAATGCAACTGGTGACGGATTTAGGCCAAATTAATAACCTTTATAAATGAATACTGGCTTAAAAAAAATAATAAATGACAGAAATTATTTGTCTTTTTTTGTAGATGTTAAATACACCCCTCCACACATATGGAAGGCTGCCTGATAAATGGCTGTATCAAGGAGCACAATGTTCACATCCACCCGACCCAAGATAACCCATGGAATCTCATTCTCAACCACAGCACATTAAGCTACTTATGAAATAAGTTCAGAGAAAACTGAGGGTGATCAGGTCACTGCCTCTCCTAGTCCATATGGTGCCTATTACACCATATAAAATCTTGGTACTCAGACTCACCAACATGAACAAGAACAATTTTTAAAACAATGTCAGTAAAGACTGAGACTTTCTGCTAAACTCATTTACAATACCCCCGGCAGGTTTTTTCTCTTTGCACCATAATCTCTATCAGCTGATTAACTGCTTTAACAAGCCGTGTGCCGATATTTGTCCCTGACCCTGAATCTTGAATTGACATTTTACTATCAGTCACTTTTGTGGGCAAATGATGTCACAGGGTCCTGTCTCACCTATGTCAGAAACATTAGCTAAAGGGTCAAGATGAGCAAGTAGGGAAGGTGAGTTGGGGACCATGCTGGAACCAGTCTCTTGTAAATCTATTTCTCTTTGTCCCATACTTCCACCATTAACAGAGTGAACCGGAGAGCCTCCATGACTCTGCCTGTTAGAGCTTCTTTTTGGGGAACATGACATCTCAACCTCCATTTTGGATACTTCATGGTCACACAATGATTCACAGTTAACATTGGATGACATACACACCCATGAGCGAGTTTGATCCTCAGACGTCAACCAAGGTATCGACTGGTGATGGCAGACAGTTTGGTCTGGGATTGGCAGAAAGCTCACATCCACCATTAAGTTTTGACTTTACCATACTCATCCATGATTTTGAGTTTGAGGAATATGATCCTACGTAGATGGTGCAGTGTTTCCCCTACCATTACATTAGCGCGATGTGAAGAAACGTATAAATCAAGAGGAAAAAAATCTTGCATCACGGCCAGAGCACATGCATGCGCACACACACACCTGCTGCGGAGATCAGCTCAGAACGAAACATCAATAAAAACTATAATGAAGCTTGAATTAGACACATCATCCCACTAACATTAAACCCCCTCTCCACATGTTTTGTAATAATTTATAATTTTTTCTTGTTTATTAAACTAAAATGAGGTTTTAGTAAACCAAAAATCATGTAATCTGCTGCCACAAAACTCGTTCTGATTGATGAGTTATGAATCAACAACACTCACAAAAGTTTACATTTGCAAAATTCTCCCCAGGCTGCAAACCTGTTGTGAGTTCCCATTTATTAGCCAACTTTCTCTTTTAGTAAGCAAAACACTGTGTCCAACATTCAGGTAGGTTCCACAAACCCATTTGTTATAACCTTGGTGTTGCTGCTCTTTCTTTGCATGCTGCTGAGTGATACTTGCAGCTTCCTAAAAATGTGTCAATCAATTTCTTTACATTTTCTTTACACATTTCTTGTAGTCAACTATGTTTATGTCCTTTAAGACCTTTCTTAAAAAACAAAACAAAAATAAACATGTCTACCGGGAGCCTAGGGGTTCGACCAAATATCAAGTTGAATGAGGAACATCCAGTTGTTTTGTGAATGTGGCATTGTAGGCATAAGTTTGGGATTGTATTTGCTGTGCACACACTTTTTTTTGCCACTAATAAGGAACACAACATACTGTCAAGCATCCTATTGAACCTTTCAGATTGCCCATTGCCAATAGGATGGTATGCAGTTGTGTGTGACTTTGTGATCCCTGTGATGCTGAGAAGTTCTGATATGAGTTTGCTTTTGAAATTGGCTCCCTGATCCGAATGTATCCACTCTGGAAAACCTTATATGCAAAACACATTATCCCACAGCTTCTTTGCAACTTGTTTTGCAGTCTGGTTAAAACGGGAATGCAGGAGCCAAATTTGTGAAGTGGTCTGTTATGACCAGAATATCCACTGTCCTCTGTTTGCCATCTTTAGCACTCAGGAAGTCTATACACACCAACTTCATGGGTACATAGGTGGGTATATTCTCTCAAAGGAGACAGCTGGTTTGGGGGTTTTATCATTGACAACATTTTACATATTCTTTAATGTCTTTCTACATTAGTGGCCAAAAAAACACTGTCTGGCAAGATGTACTGTAGGGTTTGGGCTTTTCCTTGATGCCCTGCAAGGACATGCTCACCAGAAAAGAACATTGACCTTCAAGCTAGCAGGAAGGATGAACAGATACCTTACATGTCTGGTTAAGGGGTCTCTAGTAACCCTACAGAGGACTCCATGTTGGACATTTGGACAATGCCACTGCTTAAATAATGTCCGTGCGTTAATCAACTTCTCTCCCACCTGGATAGCTGTTTAACCCATTTAACAAATAGCAGGATCTCTCTGATGGTTGAATCTACTTCTGGGCTGTCCTGAAGCTCCTCAAGAGAGAGAGAGCTGTAACTAAGTCCTGTTCAGATGGTTTGGGGGGCACCTTGGGGAACTGCACTGCCCTTGACTCTCCAGCATTTTCCCATGCAATGAGATTGTCAAAAATGGACTTCACTTCAGAAGAACCCTGATTCCCAGTTTGTCTGTCCCAAGATGCACCTGCTGCCAGGCAATCATCTGTCTGAAGGCAGTGAACCTTGCACCAAAAATCATGCTGCACTCCTTCCTCCTTTATTCCCTCAGTTTCTGCCAAAAGATTCTCATAGGGCTCACTGATCAGCCTTTGACTCACTGACTTGACAAAAGGGTCTCTACTTAAGGCATCTGCCACTATATTCTTTGTCTCCAGAATATGATACTTTGATACTAAATGTGTATGGGGACAGTCTGGCCACGCATCGCTGTTCACATGCATCAAGTTTTAATTTGGTCATTATGTACATCAGTGGTTTATTGTCAGTCCATACTAGTAAAAGACTGATCTTTTAACCAATGCTTCATTTTTCACAAACACTCCACTTGAGTGTGGGAAATTCCAAGCGATGAGCAGGATACCTCTTTTGTGAGCCAGTGAGGGTCTTACTTGCAAAGACAATAGGACAAGCCATGGTTACATCTTCTGGTATCTGGGACAAAACTGCCCCGAGGCCACCAAGAAATGCGTCAATGGACAGAATCGGTGGTATGGTTCAAACAGTTCAAAAGCTTCTCCTTGAGCGCAAGGAAAGCAGAGTCACAATGATCAGTCCAATTGTCAGGTTCGAGTTTTCTAAAAACCCCAGTTCTCTTGTGTGACTTTTCTGACCAGGTGTAGGGTCAAACAAAGGGTTTGCAGTTGAGGAGCAGTTTGGTATGAAATGCTCATTGTAAACAAAAACATTCCAAGGAATAATTTTACTTTCTCTACTGAAGATAAGCAGCCATTATTCTCCATTAAATCCCTCTGTGTCATTCTAGCAATGACTTCCACTTTCTCTAGGTCAACAGCTACTAGGTCACTATCAAAAATGTGGCCTAAGAATTTCACAGATTGTTGCAGCAGGTGGCATTTTTTCAGACTTAACTTCAAATTATGCTCTCTCAGCCTTTGGAAAACAACCTTGTCTGTCAACAGCCGCTTGCTCTGTTGGGGCAAAGACCAGGAAGGCATCAAGGTAGCACAGCAAGCTACTGAAGTTTAGATCACCAAGCATCATTCTCATGAAGGATGCAGGACTGTTGCAGAGACCTTGTGGCATTCCGTTATACTCATGCAAGCCTAGTGGTGTTGTAGAGTTAATTTCTCCCTATATATCTCCCTCATGCATGGATACAAGTAATCATTGCATATCCTATGTCACAATTTTTTTTTCCAGATTATCATGAGAGGGGAAGCAAATTCACTCACCGATTTTTAAATGATTCCCTGCTCTTTCATCTCTGTGAGGACTTCAGTAGCTCTTTGTAGTGGGCTGGAGGCACTCTACAATATGGGAGGTGGAAAGGACGGTTGTCTTTGAGCTGGATTCTGTGCACAAAGCCCTCGGCTTCTTCACACTCCAGATGATGTTTTGAGAAAACATCCTAATCCTGGTTCTTAGTGGAAGGGCTCACCTGGCAACTGTCAATGTCCACATCTAACAAGTTAAGGTTCCCCAGCCTCTGTTTGTGTTTGTGTGTTTGTCTTGACTTTGTTTATCTACTAGTCTTATTTTGACAGGAACCTTGGAGCAGTGTGAAGTGTTCAACTGCAATGCAAGGGGAAATATGGACTAGCTTGCAGTTTATTTTCAATTATGAGGCTTTTCAGTAAAATTGGTCACTTTCATGGGAATCCAACCATCTCCACACAAAGTTGTGAGCCCAATGATGGCTTGAGGAACGCACTTAGAGGAGGTAGGCTCCACCACATCTGAGCTCCCTAGCTCCCTCTTGACACAGGGACATTAGTCAGCAACCTGCCCCACATAAAGTACTCCTGTTTGGGGAGCAGAGTCACTGCTTGAGTCAATTTAACTGTACCCACCTTATTTGGTACATGTGCTCCTCTCCATTTTACAAGACTGACCATCAACTGTTCACACTCTGAGTACTCTTGTGCATTGCATGAGATGAGTTTCCAGTAATTGCTGTCTTTTTTTGACTGACGCACTACGTACAGTGGGAGCCATTCAAAAGTTCCCTTTGCCAGCCGACTGCTAACTTCCAGCTGACGTCCAGCTGCTGGAGTGACCCCCCTCTTCTCCTGGGCACGTCTATTTTTTAATGTAACACCACCCATTCATTGTGTTACAAAGTATGACCAACAGATGGTGCTTCTCTCACATACAGTAGCCCAGTCATTCTGATGAATAAGCAAGTTATATAATTAACCAGCCACGTTGATTTTACCTTGGCTATCGTAGTAGTAAAGTAGTGAGGACAAAGGGGAACGTGATCAGAAACATGGACAGTACTCAGTCAAAGTGCAGAAGAGCTGTCTAATGTCACTATGGTGTTGAAATAACACTGACAGAGGCCATTTTTGTGCAACAACCTAACCACTGCAGTCCTATTTTATAAGCAAGTGATCATAATAGCATGAAGCCTATAAAGCAAAATGAGATTGAAGCCAACTGCAATAATTAAAAAGCACCATGTCACAAAAAGTGATCTGCTAAATAATCTTCATAAACCACAATATTACTGCTAAAAATACGACCCTTATTTTATGTCTTATTTGATTCATGTACTCTAATCAACACTAATTTAACATCCGACAACTTTTTGTTATTTATATTTTTCTTTTTTTTCAATTTTAATTGCCACTTAAAATTATAATATTGACTTTTTAATGTTCACTGATCCTCCAGTGTCTTTGTTTGTGAAGGAGACTTGCATTTTTTTTAAAAGAAACTGATCTTTTTATCTCAGCAATGAGACTTTGAATGTAGAATGAGAAGTTTGAATATATGCTACACTTGAAACTACTTTGCATGACTTTGTCCAAATAATGCATTACTATATCCTAATATTGTTTCTGAGACAATATTTGGAAAATATTTGGTCACTATTTGATCGCTGTGAATTTTAATCTAAAGTGGAAGAATTACAGTTGATTACCAGTCTTGCATGCTTTAGGCCGGACAAGCACATCCCAATACCTTATTAGCATTGTCACTGCTCAACCTTTTGTTGCTGCTCAATGGCCTATTGATCTGCGGCTGGTCTCCCATTGTCTCCCAAAATACCCACAGAACCAAAATGTAGATGGTGTGACTCTAGCTTCAAACCTAAAACAGAACTATACCTTGTGATTTTAGGGGCTTTAATTTAGGTGAATATACATACTTTTTGCCGGCGAGGCATTTCGTCCATATGCGTTTTAGGGGACCAGAAACTGTATTTTTTGAAAACATCTCCCAGAGTGGGAAAATCTCAAACCGCTGACCTCGTGTTCCCATGGAGACAGCGACTAAGCTACTGTGGGAAAGTGATGATGTCATAGTCCCACCGCTGTCTCGTGCGGCCATTACTGTCCCCCGACTTCAATCGTCCTTATCTCCATCATATGTTTGTGTTTGACATTGTTTTGATTGTTTGACAGTGTTGGCAACTACTAAAAATAAAGACAGCCTGAAAAGACGCTGTATATTGCTAGGATACGTCCTGTCCTTAGAGACGTTAAATGACATTGACTCAAAAGTAACTGCCTCATAAATACCTGTGTACAAACACACAGCAGACACACAATGTGCTCCACGGTCACACTCATGTCTTCTCATCCCCGCGTAATACTGTAAATAAAAAGAGAACCACAGTCGATCCCGATCACGCTTACAGACTTGTGTTTTGGTCAAATAATATCAGGCAGGAATGAAGCAGTTTGCATTAACAAGCTGAATATTCAGAGGAATTCAGAGCTCCCTGCTGTTGCCAGTGATTTCTTGTTCACGGACACGGAGTGTTAATTCCATTCTTCTCTGCTGACTGACTGATGTACTGTATGTCATGAATACACTAACGCTTAATAATGTAACAATTATTTAATTGTTAACAAAGTTAAGAAAACCATGACGTTTGTGGAGTAGAGCAGTGAAAGTGATGTGTCACACGGGTGACATTTGGATTAATCCTAAAGAATTATGGGTCTGATTTTGCAAAAAGCAAAGGAATATTTCAGTTCAATGAAACTGCCGCACACTGATATTTAACAGAGCCACAACAGACCAACCCGTGTTTTTCATATTCATATATTGCACTTGTTTCCTTCTTTTCAGTAGCAGTCTACACTTGAAGGAGAGTGCATTACTGGTTAATTCATACCAGCAATTTCCCATTGTTCATTTTTTAATTTAGTTTGTAATAATCTGATGATTTCGTCTGCCCATTTTACACTTTTTGGAATATTCATCCTGCTGAATTTCCTTGAAACTAGTGAATCTTAGCTTGTGTGGGGGTTTATATATGTGTGTTTCTTGTATTTAAGTACGGATCTATTTAAAAATATATCCAGCACTCAATCTGCAGGGCCAGAATTTGGAAATAAAAATATTCAGACTGTCAAAAACACAATTTTAGCATAAACTCTGGTTTTTTAAAACATGGTTTAAAGAACAGAACATAATCACTGCTCCTCCCCGTGGACAAATGAGGCATTGCAGCCGGTTTTCATACACGCTGTTTAGGGGAGTTTACGAGTGAGAGCCTAATTATCTACTTCATCGGGCGTATCAGCAACCAGCCAAGGTCCAGCCAAGGGCCAGTCATGGACCCGTCATAGACCAGTCACTGAAAGTAGGGAACTTTTGAGTGGCTCCATCTGTACTTCAACATATTGGTGCCTATGATGATGCCATCTTTCTGACCAGTAACCACCAGGACTGGGAAGATGCATTCTGCCCCATACAACTCCATCTCTATTTCATACATGCACTTGGGGCTCACCTCCACATCCGACAAGAATAATCTGCTGTGTCATTTCTTGCTGTTGTGTCAAAATATTCTTTGATCTCTGTCTCTGTTCTGCTTCTTCACTCAATGTGCAGGCCATTAATCCTGAGTTGAGCAATCCCTGCAACTGGTCAAAGCCATTAATTGTCACTGGTGCACGAAACAATCTGCCAAACGGTTCAACTCTGTAGATACTCTGATTAATTACTGTGCAATCCATTGGGATTGCCGTAAACACATTTGCATATACAGTACCTCTTTTAAATATTTATCTCCTTTGAGGGTTGTTTCCTTAACGCACACATGTCCCCTCTCCAAATGTGAGCTTTCTAGTTTAATAATGCTGCACTTTAGTCATCCCTGGATTGTAGCTGGGTGAATTGAGGTGGAGCATTATGTCTCGACATGTGCTGTCTGCATTCTCTACTCCAATGACCAGACCTGAAACAAGTCATACAGATATTTTCCTGCCTTCAGTGCACAGTTGTGGAACGATCATTGGATTGGCAGACTATACATCTCTTTTGAAATGGTTTGCTTGTGCACTGGCTGGTGCTGTAACCATTGCTGACTGAACCTTTTTTTCTAGCACACAGTCCAGCAAACCAATTAGTGACTGAATAAAAGTGTTCTATTCAGGGGAAGTGGGTGATGACCCTGTCATGGTCTGGTCACAGGTGGGCTCACTTGAATTATTGGCAGCTGGCGTGGCGCAGCCTAGCACAGCCCACGCAGTGGTAATTTTGTCAGGTGCAACACCGTGCACAGCGAATTTGGCAATTTGTTAGGCCAAGGTGCGCTGAGATGGGCGTGGAGGCGGCACAAAAGGGGGAGCTGTTGACAGATTCAGCTTGGCCAGCTCCAACCTGGTCTACTCTCGGCGCAAGGCAAAGCGCAGCCAGTCTAGTGGTAATTTGGCTGATTGGCACATAGTCACCAAAACCTCACAGGCAAGTTTACAGAATGTCAGGCACATTTTAATGCAATTAATAATCACAACAACCACTATTTAATGTAACTATCTGAATCAGCACATACATTTATATCTATATTGACCCTTCCGTTCACATCTGATGTCAGATCAAAGGCGGTTGGCAATAGTAATGGAATTTCATTAACGTAGCTGAAACTGTGATGAAAACTAACAACTTCACATCCTCGGCATCAAATAGTGAGTATATATTCGGCTTCTCTCGTCTCATAAAATTCAAAAGAAAAGAACAAAAGAGAGAGATGCTCAAATGTAAGTCATGTTTGGTGTCTTAAGGATTTACCTGTTTCATGTGATTGCCCAGATTTTATTATTATTTTTTTTTTCTTAATTCTTATGCTTTACGTGATCTACAAAGATGGAGTAGATTGTGAGGAGTAGGAGGAGAAGGAGATACGGGGAGAGAGGATACCACCAAACGTCCTCCTATTTGGGGATGACAGAGCAGGAATGCAGGGGGACCACACGAATAGTGCCTGGAATAAGTTACCGTCATTTCTAATGTAATAGTCACTTAATTTTTTACTCCTATCCATGACACAGGAACAGATTACATCTATCTTACGATGTGGTCCACATGGTGATGCGCACCATCAAATCAACATTTAACCTCAAAAATGTAACTTTCTAATTACTCCATACCTCTCACTGTCAAGTTCAGTGCAGTCTGATGAAAGATAGGAACGAATGCAGTTTATGCGGTTTTAAAAACAATACTCCCAAAACCAAATAGAACAAAACAAAAACAATGGAACTGGTGAAAAATGTTGGTGAAATTAATAATGAAATTAATAAAAGCACACTGGCATAAAGAGTAAAAGAAATTACAGAAATTATTTGTCTTTTTTTTTCTAGGTCTTAAAATTCACCCCTCCTTAATTTCGCCAAAAATCCCGGACATATGGAGGGCTATGTCTGATAAATGGCACGAGTCAGCAGTTTGGGCCAAGGACAATTTCCCAAAGCTGAATTTGTACACTGCTCTATTTGGATTTTCCAATTTAATGAAAATCTCTCCTCATGACTAAAACCTTCAGAATTCTCCCGCAGTTGCGAGTCTGACTGTGACCTAATGGTTGCTAATGATATAAAAGGTTTCAGTTAAGTCAAAATTACTTTAAATAAGTATTTGATAAGATTTTAAATACTTCACAAATCTTAACAGATCTGAAGAATGCATAATTATTAAGAAAAAAAAAAACTCAACCCCAATGAAAAACAGTCTTCCATCTGTCCTCATTCTGCTCATTCTGATGTCTTGGGTGTACTGAGACGCAATGAGATTTATGCAAACAGCATTCTAATTAATGTAGTTATCTTGAAAGGCACTTATAAATGATCAGAGGACTTAGTTTCCAAGACACACATGCTATGAATAGCAACACAGCCTGGGAAGACATAAGGGAGACAGAGTGATTGAGAAAGAGGCAGAAGATAGTGTTCTATCAAAGACTGGGGACAACACTAACTTTTAATAGTTTTATAACTTTACATTTTAAATTAAACATTCATAGTTTCACTGGTTTGGAAATAATGATTTTTTTGGTCATATTCAATAATTACAAAACAATGGTTCTGGTTAGTTTTATTTAGTTTTTTTTTGCACATAATTCATCAAAACTACAAATTATGAAGCACACTAGTCTTATCTTGTACTGTACATTTGTACTCCATCAAGAACCATCAATAATTAACTAGCAACACACCTTAACTCACACCTTCCCAAAATCCATAAAATATGATTTGATGAACCTATGCCGACGTTAAAACTCATCAAAATACACTTTTAGTACATATTGGTCAAAAAATGATGACAGACCCAAATTAAATCTAAAACAGCAATTTGTGTCTCTCAGGCTTTAGGACTAATCAAGGCATTGAATCAAAAACACAGGTGTACTAATGTTGGGTCCAGACCCCAAGTTTAACCATTACACTGGGGTTTAATGAGTCCACAGAAGGCCAGCTAGAGCTAATGACTGAGCTCATCTGAAATAGCTGAGGGGCCTTAACATTGAGCCAGTTAAAGCCAGTATCCAGAGACCTGAGATTTTGAACCTAGACTTCGAGTCCACTCAATAGTAATTAACAAAAAGTGCTAGAATAGGCCAACAAATCTATATGGTTAAATGCTAAAAGCTGGAAGGATAATGCTAAAAGCTCAATGTGAAAAGTAAATAAATAAATAAACAAATGTCAATGTGGCCAAGCTCCTGCACTTACAAGGCTGTACAGGCAATGAGGTCAAACTAAAAGCACAGGTTCAGTGAGAGGGTGTTGTTTAAAGCTGGAAACTACAGTATCAGCAAGTGGACAGGTTAGGAATGAGAAGTAATGGAGGGAAGAAAAATCATGATCAAAAGAGAAAAGCTGGAATGGAGTTGGCTGCCATAACAGCTGAGTTATCTCTTTTTTTGTCCTCACATTAGCCTCTGCCAACCCTGATGTGAAGATGACATCAAATGACAAGCCATTTACACTGACAATAAAGGGAAAAATGTCAAAGCTTAGGTTAATTTTAAAGATGCATGGCATTTTAATGTGTAAAAAAAAAAAAAACAAAAAAAAAAAAAAACAAAAAAAAACAAAGGGTGCTCAGTTATAAAACTTAAAAACTAAAGTTGTCTATTTTTTGTATTTTTATGATACCAGTGTGAGTCTGCAACATATCATGGAGCTGAAAAATTCAAACTCAATTCTTTTTGTTAAAACATAATTCATAAATTGGAATCAAAAGAGCATAATTCAGGAATCATTACTGATGTCCAGATATCAATATCAATATAGTATCAAACCTTTTTAATTAATACCCAGACTCTAGGAAGGAGATATAGAATGTAACAAGGTTATCATCACCGGAAGCTGGGGGAGATTAAATGAAAAGGATAAATGAGTGGTTATATTGAAACAGGCAGTTTGAGTGGATGATGCCTTCACCGTCATCCACTTAATTCATTGCTCACTCATTGCTATCCTCGATAATTAAAGGAACCTGACGCCACATTGACTATAAAAGTCAAATTACTGTGGGTATTGGACTCTTTTCTTCAGCCTGAGGGGACTGAGGACGATTTGACACTAATGCCTAATTTAGCCCAACAGTGTTGACCGAAGCAGAAATGTTATTGGGCTGATTTTGACCTGCAGGAAAATAAAAAGAGCATAAGCTGTGCAGTCCAGTGCTGCTTTGAAACCAATTTAAACAACAGTATATGTCATTTGGTCAACATTAAATTCTTGACAGAGGACACAGCCCCAGATATCAGTTAAGATATTCAGGCAATATCGATCAGCTTTCACCTCATGATTAGTGCAATCGTTGGACTGAGACCCAATATATCAAATATGTCATGTCTTCAATTTTATCTTGTTTTTCCTTTCTTTCCAGAATGGGTGATTCGATACAAAACCAATATATGTTTTTAAATGATGTTTTCAGTCCATCATGGCACTGCAGCAGGGAATCACTTTGATCAGCTGCTGTCTTTATGAGGACAAGCTACTCAGCAAATGGTGGTAGTTGTAATAATCTCAAAATTTTGGCCTTGGTTGTGTTTTGTAAAATGTTTTATGTTTTATTTTAATTTGAAGATGAAATTAGGTTTTCAAAGTAAGCATTGTCTTGAAAAGCAAGATATTGAATTAGTCATGAACACAGTCTTTTCATTTTACATTTTCAATTAATCTGCCAACTATCTTTTACTAAACATTAACAATTTAGTTTATAAAATATCAGAAACTCTGTTTCCATGGAGACCAAGGTGACAGCTTAAGCAGTTATTTACCCAAAGTATTAGGTTTAAAAACATAAAGAAGAAAAGAGAAGATATATATTGTGGCAGGTTTCAGCTGCAGCAGGAAATAACAAGTGAAGAACTTTTAATTGAACAGGAAGTGCCTTTATTTTGACACCACAGCATTTAATCAACCACCCTCCATTAAAAAAACCAGAGGGTCATTAACTGACCCTCTCACTCTCGGTGCTATACACACTAACACAAAAGTATCAGTAATCCAGATAAACCAGTATGAATCGCTAGAACAATGATTACTGCACCATGGCTGCACAACCGTTTCACATTTAGTTAACTTAGAACACAGGTTTAAGGCTTAATAACTTAAGAGGTGCATAGAAGCTCCGCCCACTTACCCTCCCAACACACTGCAATATTTTGCCATTGTTGTACTGACTCCAATGTTTCCACGGTATTTTTGTTATCCACACGTTGCAAATAACAGTTTAAAAGCTGCCTACTTTTGGTAGATTGTGTACTGCAGTAACCTACTGAGGAGAAAAAGAAAAATTTTCTGTGTAACCAAGGCTTAAAAATGGACCAAGTTGACATGTCACTTATTTCAAGATGGCATGAACACGGACAAAACAAGGTTTCCTGTTGTTTGGGAACATAATAGTCTCCCTTGCTGGGATTGGAATATTCACAGAGTCAACTACTCTGAGAAAGTGAGCCGCAGTCAGAAACTTTCCTCCTGTCAGCATCTCTTTTTTGGGCTCTTGGTAGCTGGAAGCATTGTCTCTTTTTCCCAGCTGTGTCTATGAGAACACTTGACACGGCTCTGCTCACGCAGGGTGGAGAAACAGCTCCTGGGTGTTTGAAATATACAAGACCCAAGAACTTGCAGTGTTGTCAATGATTTGAACAAAGCGGGTGTAGCGTGCAATATGTAAGGACTAACTTCCATGTCAAGTTTAATAACATTCAGCGGTTACATTATGGAAAGGCTCAAATGCTCCAGAGCCTGTGGGCTATTTCAGAAACACAACATAAAAAAACATATTTGACTCCTGCAGAAAAAATATGACTGAATCTAACGCATTAACACACAGATAAATGAAACTTCCTGCCAGGGCATGTGTCAAGTTTTAAATGGTTGACTTTTTAAGTGAATCTACATTTCCGAATGAGCAGCAGATGAGTATTATCTCACAATAAAAAAGAATGATATAAGCCTTTATTGTCATTTCATACTTAATAGAACAAAACTGAGAGTGCTCCTGCCAAAGGTGCTTCAAAACACATTCTCATACACGCCCAAAATAACCTTTTCTGATAATAGATGATACATTTCAATCAAAATGTCAGATAACACATCATATATATATATAAAAATAGCAACAATGAGTAAAAAATATGTGAAGTTTTAGAGCATCATCTTCACACTGACCAAAAAGAACCCTTTTCCTGCAGTGCCAATGCCGTGAGCCTAAACATGCATCAAAGCCATGCAGGGCCTATTTGAAGTTTTCAGGAAGAGCTGACTTGCTAGGATTTCCCTCCACAGTCAGCAGACTTCAGCACGTATTTGACACAATAAAAAACTAAAACTCTTAAACATGGGAGGCAAATGACTGCCTTATAAAAACTTGAAATTACTTGAAAACTCTCAATTAAAATTAAATGATATTATGTGCTTCAGAAGAGTGTGTTACAGCCTGGTGCAAGATTTATTTAACCATTTTTTTGTAAAAATGATTTTTGAAATTAGATTTCAAAGTCACCACAATTTCTTAACAACAACTTACAACAATATTTCCATGACATTTATATATTGCAATGATCTTTAAAATGCAGTGTGTTTATTTCCTTTGGGATATATGATTTTAGTTACGGATTAGAAATAATTTGTGCAGGCTCCAGTGCTGACCTTTAATGCTTAATTACTTAAAAACTTAACAGCAAAATCCACTCACACTGCTACAGCGGTAGTATAGCCAAAAAAACAAACAACAAAAAAAAAAAACTCTGTGGCCATGTATGTAAGAACTGGATCGTGTTTTGATACAAATTTCCTGGGGCTGTGTGTGTGTGTGTGTGATGTGCAGTGCCACAAGAAAACACAACAGATCTGATGGCAGCCAATTAGAGCCTCGGCTCTCAGATGCCATGGCTCTAATTGTCTGGCTACTATTGAGCCAACTGAGGCCTCCTTAAAAGCATGTTTATGAGTTCAACTGCTGAGTATTCTCTCACTGTTAGAAACAAACAGACTAAAAGGACTGCAGTAACGTCACTGACATGAGTATGACTTGATTTATTTAATAACTGACAATATTTAATTGTAATCTACAGGCTCAGTCCAAGCTTCATGTGCACTGATGCTGAAACACTGGGTTAAAAAAAAAAAAAAAAAAAAAGATCTACTAAAGAGGGACACGGACTCTGCAGTTACAATGACATAATTTCACCGCAATTCAATTATTTCAAAAATTGGACTTTACAGCAGAAAGACTTTTGCAGAATGCATAATCCCCAAAAAGCTAATTACTGTCCTATTGTTAACCAGTTGGAATTGCAATTTCAATTTACATTTGGCTAGTTCAAAATTGACAGAATTTACGACCTGTCTCTAATCCTAAATTGCACATACTGTATGTACTGGGCTTCCATTATCTGTAATATTTTGTCAGATTTTCCTCTCTTTTTTTTGTCTCCTTTAAAATGTGTGTCAAAAGAAGACCTTGCTTTAATTGTGAGGTAATCTTTATAAGTTATTATTATTTAATAATAATAATAATTATTATTATTATTGAACTCTTATTATTATCTAAGCTTGTTATTTATTTAGGCAGATACAAACATTTTTGTGCCAAATATAGCCAGAACACAGGGAAATGCTGTAATTCAAAGAACAGCAAAACCTTGGCAAACAATTCCAATTTGTACAGATGGTAAATTTTAAATCACAGCAATGCCATCAGCAGATATATTGAGTTTGCATGGTATCAGTTACTGGAAAGAAAATAAAATAAACACTTTCAAATATGAATCTGGAAACTTTTCTCGGACCCCCCAGCATCTCCAGACCACCACTTTTTGTTTGTCCATGTGTCCAATTTGAAAAGATTCCCTTAATTGTACCAACCTTTATACAAAGGCATAAAAAAAGTTGAATTCATGCAGGTATTGGCACTGGTATTAATGCAGAATCAGAGCCAGCACACATGCATTAGGGTGGACTTCAACAATATGTGTAGGCTTTTACTCATGTGCATAGCTGTTCATTGTGAGAAGGTTGTGACACATCAAGGCTGTGCAGATTCAAACACCTTCAACCATTGTCACAGTGCAAAATTATAAATGTGCTGCGAGGCTGTGTACGTGAGATAGTGTCGGTCAGACATCCCCGGTCCATCTGTGGCAACTTATTATGTCAGCATTGGCAGCTAATTAGAAAGGGGAAAATGTGGAAATGCCAGATGCTGAATGACCGGATAAATCAGACCGGAATATAAAAGTAGCTGCTCCAGGTTAGTGGAAGTGAAAGGTTGGTTGATTCTCTTCAGTATCAATGAGCTCATATGGATCTGTTACTGGAGTCAGAGCTGCAGTAAAAGGTGAGTGTTTGTGTATGTGTGTGTGTTTGTGTAATAGTATCAAAACCGGCTCAGAAATTGAGAGCTTTCCCCCTTCCCTCCCTCCCTCGGATCAATTGTGCAGAAAAGAGCAACAAGTAAGATTGCTTTTTCCACCTGGCTACTATTATCCGAACGGAATCAGCACTGAAAATATCCCCCATTAATCACTACTGCAACCAAGTCACTCTCACTTTCACCTGCGCCTACGGTATGACCTGGCGCCGCACGGCCCACACACACAGACAGGAGTGACTCAAACACGGGAAATGCTGTGTGGAAATAATAAAAGCTCATATTTCACTCAGAATGGCTGAGGAACAAATAAACACTCAGACATAAACAAGCTCCCTCATGTGCCATTGGATTTCTGCTCCGGTCTCTGCAGGATCATTGCGGTCAGAAAGCCAATCTAGATGTACAAAGGTGAGGCTAACCTCTGCTAACACGTGCCAGTCGTCAAGGGGAGATAGAGAAACTGCAGTCATTTGGTAAAAACGTCGGATTGTTTTGGATTATCGATGTTGTCAATTAAAATGGTCAACAAAGAAATTGCAGTAATGCAGCACCTAAGATGTTTTTGCCCTGTTCTTCTATAATAAAACACCTATGCAGAAAGCTTCATATTTCACTGCAGGTAAAACTTAAAGATAAAAACCTAAAAAGAGCAGGAATTTGCATTTGCAAGGCTTTGAAGCTACTATTAGCTTCACTTTGCTTCTGGCTGAGGACAAGCAACATGTTCGATTTCCAGAAATTGCCATGGGGAAAGTAGTTCTATCTATCTACAATCTTTCCATGATGGACCCGGTGTAAGAACATAGTGTATGTGCACTGACAAATTTCTGTTCCATATTGCTGGAGTTGTAATGTAATGCTACTGCCAACTGAAATATATCTTAACATCAGAGAAAAGAGAAGAGGCTTGATATTTTTTAAAGAACTTTATGCTACTAATGCAGAGCTGTGTTGCCTGCATTAGTAACTCACTAATACAACTGACATAACCTTGATCTGCACAGTATAAAGCATATGTGAGTAAGATAGTGTAGATGGGTTCTCTTTCATTACACATGTAGTATTTATTTATTTATTTATTTTTTTCGCGGCAACATTGAACAAACATTTTTCAAAAGCTCTTGAAGTTTGCAGGCCAACTGATAAAGGAGCAAATTCATAAGAAAGTCCGACATCTTGGTACAAAGAGCCAGTGTAGGTTCTAAAAAGGCTGTTCCTAATTTAATGATTTAATGACAGTTGCATTGGGGGGCAACCCTTGACAGCCATTTATGCTGCTTCCAGCTCTTTTTCACTAATGGGATCTGAAGTATTTTATTTGTATAGTTGGCGCTAATGTGACCCAATTGTTAAGGTTTAGATAAACAGTATTAATAAGTAAAATGGTTAAAAATAGACTGTTATGACATTAGTTATTACATTCCCTCACAGAGCCGATGATCCGCACACATTAAAACAAACCACTAATTATTTGCAAACTATATTTAAGCTGCGACAGCAACATAATATGCTGTCAAACGTGCAAGAGAGTGTGAAGTCAGTGTTTTGCAAGTAGCTTTGGTGACAACAGATGAAAAGGTGCCAGATCTGTGCGCAAACATTAAACTAAATAATTCCATTAATAGCTCTTGTCAGGTTGGTTTTATTTGCAGTATGACACCCAGACCTCCTGCAAAGAAGTCTGGGTACTAAATTGGACACATCCCCTCTTCGGCGTAGACCAAACCACTGATGCTAACATTGTCTGAAGCCTAGTTAACACACAGACACACACACAGCCTGCCTGTGGGAGGGCATGCTGGAAGGGCTCATCCAATCTGTCAGCATTCTGCCAGCATGTTCCCCTCTCCCTCTGCTTCATGACCTGCCCACGAACACAGGCATTTACCAAATAATCACATTGTGCTCATGTCACTGACTGTGGTACAAAGGTCTAATTGTGCCTTTTTGTGTTAAATGGCAGCCATGCTTTAGTAGTTGGTAAGTATCAGGTCACGTGCACATGGCACATGGCAAGGTCAGGGGATGTGAGTGCGTTCAGATCGTTGACCAGGAGCCAGAGCTGCGTTTTTAATTATAAAGGCAGATGTTAGGCAGATGTTTCTGATGAAGAAATATTTTGTATAATCACGCTGATTCAAAGACAATTTCCTAGTCAAATAGTGAGAGGGGTCAATTCATTCTCACATGGTACAACATGACCATCTTGTTTATTCCAGTAAAGGTTGAGCGACAGGCTGTTGCACACTCAATCAAAGAAGAAAAGAAAATTGTGTCTCTGTTTTTGACGTTTTAAAGGGCAAAATGCCTAATTGTGATTTCAGTATCGGAAATTTGATATGCATTAATACATGACAATTAAAATATTAACTGTTCTACATTCTAATGCAAGGAGAAGAACAATTTAAAACAATGAATTGTAAAGGTCTATTTTATCGTTTTATTTTAAATATTAAAATATTTAAATCAAAAAAAAAAAAAAAAAGAATGCTGGCCTTTTGGTAAAAATATAGTCACACACTGTAGTTGTTGCAGAACTACTGAAGCAAGAGAGTCACCAAGACACATGATGTCTTGGGTCTGATGCATTTAGGGACACAGAGGAATTGAAAGAGTCTGAGGTCCGTCTCTTGGTGCATGAGTAAAAGAATAAATAAATTAATAAATGAATGAAATAGCATCGTAATTTATGAGGCTGTGACTATTGAGGTTTACCCCAACCCTGAGCCAGATTAAATTACCTCTTTGGCTATACCTGGCGGGCATACTCAACGCCAACCTGGTCTTGAGCACCATTTACTCCCAAAATAATTCAAAAACCATTCCAACTTCTATCTTTTCTCTAGATACACATGAAAACACACAGTTCCACAAAGAGGAACACGTTGGTTGTAACGTGGTGGTCTTGTTCACAGACAACTCATATCAAAACAAAAGTACCCGGACAACCACTAAAACTTCACCAGTCAAATTCGCCATCCAACTCTGATTAGTTTGCATAGTCAAGTTCCTGAATGAAAAATATAAAAATACTAAAAGGTCATAGGTCAAAAAAGCACTTCAACCCCACATGAATGAAATGTATTATCTTCATCCGAAGGAAGGCTTACTGCCAATGCCCTCATGCACAACATGCACCCCAATCCATATTAATGACTGAATCCTCTTGTGCCAGTTATTACCAGATGAATGCAGACATTTATTAACTGCGCATATACGTTGCAGAAACACAGCAAATTATTTTAAGTGGTGTCAATAAGTCGACCTTTGCGCCTTGTGTTCAGCACGCCTGATTTAGTAGTGTTTCCACCGACAACTGTGCTGCAGGCCATGTGCTTGGTACATGAATATCAGTGTGGCTTTGCCTTCGAGATCACATTATGATGAGTTTGGCATTGATTAAAACATGTTCTGAAGTAAAAATTTGTTCCCTATCTACCCAACATAAGCCTTTGCTCCCACAAGCTCTCTTTAATATTACATAACATTATTTCCCCTCTCCGTGCTGCCTTTGATATGTCACTGCCCAAAGACTTCTTACACATTTTGTTTTAAAGTGAGCAGGGAAAAAAAAAAAAAAAAAAAAAACCTCTTAAAGTGAACTTGGGTAAAAATTAATTTGCAATCTGTAACCTTAGGGGGGGAAAAGTATGTTGATCTATTTGCACCATGCGTCTCAATTTACATATAAATGTACATGTAGATTTCTTTGCTGTAATGATTTTTTTCTTTTATTTACTTGGTTTGATCTTTGCTTTTAAAAGGAACTCTGCTATAAGACTCTTCAAGCAGCCTTTCTTCATAATCAATTCGTTGTTGTCCATCTGCAATCATATTTGTTTTTATTCTCATCCTCTGCTACAAATGCTGCATCAGAGATGGTTTGACATTCGGGGATATTTGATGGATTAAGTGGATGGTGGAAAACAAAGACTGATTTGAAAAGTGGTCACTCAGCAAGTTGAACCACTAATGACGATGGAGAGGGTGCATGTGGGTGTATGGTGTGTGCGTGCATTTGTTTGTTAACAGTCAACTGTGGGCAAAGCAATATATTTGAGGAGGTTGTCATTTTGAAATTTTGGAAACACCATTTTAAGCTGTTTTCATGTCAGTTTCCTGACATGAATTGCTTAATTGAGAAATGGATCCACCAATTAAACAGTGATGAAAATAATGGTAAATTGCAGTAAAATTTCAGTTGGATGACACTAAAGGACAGTAAATACACACAGTTTGTGTGAGTAAACATATAACATATAAGAATTGCAAAAGAAAAAGAAAAAAAAACGAGTGGCATTTCAAATGCCAATGTGGGTGTTGTTAGTTTGCATGACTTTATTAATGCAGATATGGAAACAATACACTGCCTTAAGGTGAAATGTTGCATAATTTACATGTAAATACCCCTTTTTCATGACAAACATCCAGAACATTTGCATTTTAAGCACAAGGATTTAAGATGAGGTGACTGATGCAGTACCTGCAGGAGAGGGAATTAATGTTAAAATAAAATTATGAAGTACGCCCGTGTGTTTATATACATCACGTGTGTATAACTGATAGACTCATACACATCTGCCAAGCTGTTTGTGTGGAGTCGACTATATTAGGGAGATGGGAGATCAAAAAGCAGGATCAGCAGACTTATCTCCATATAAATTCATATTCTGTTTCATCCTCCACTCCGGACCATACTCCGCCCTCCTTTCCCGCAGACCTGCTCCTCTTTTCTGTGATCTAAAAACTGAGGCCATAGGAACTCCCACGTCTGCTTTGATCACAAGTTTTGCTCGGCTCTTTTTAGTGGAATCATCAGGATATGAGCATCCAGACAGGACCTGAGTGGACGGTGGAGAGAGAGATGGCTCTGTGTCTGGATGGGTGAGTTCATGTTGTGGTTTCAGGAGGACTCTTTGACTCTGTTCCCAGCTTCAGCTTCAGTATATCTGAAGGTGCAAGACTTCATCCACAGAAAAAGGAAGGAACTTTTTTATATCTACAGCATCTCAGCCTTGTGGCCAGACAATAGAATGCTTTGAAAGACTGCATAACAGAAGCTAAATGTGATCAAAGCAGCCAATTTTCCAGTATGAAGCCCCAGACATTAAATGGGGGAAAACAAATATTAATTTGTGGGCACAGAATACTAATTTGAGGGTTTGGTATTATTCCCTTCAACAACTTGGACAGCTGGGTAAGCAAATGAAGCACACCCCTGCACCTTTTGTTATGCTAATGTGAAAACTCATGTTTGTTTGTACCTGTAGGAGCTGAGGCTCACTTTTCAAGTAGAGCCGAGTGGTCATCCATGACAAAAGCTCGTGTATTAGTGGTATGTTGAGCATGAGGTCAGATTTTTCAGTGTCACAAAGGTGTCTGTCATTTAATCTAGATTACCACGGCAATTTATGCTTCAGACTGGACCTGGTTAGGTTAAGAATACTGAAAAATTTTAAAAAGAAATAAAGTTAATTTCTTCAGCTTCAACCCTCCTCCCTCTTCAGCCCCCTTTTTTGTTATATGCAGCTCTCAAGGTAATTTGTGGGAACAGTATTGACAATGTGCACATATTATACCTATTTCATGGCCACAAATTAGAGCTTCTTTTTCCCATGTCATGCCTGGGGTTTTGTAGAATTACTTGATGGATTGTATGAAGATAAACGTATAAAAGAACAAAAAACTGCTTTTGATTTACTCCAGAAGGAAAGAAACCGAACATGGTTTTACTGATATACAGTATACTGTAGTCAATGCTGTCTGTGTTGCAGGAGACAAACAGATTTTACGCTTTTAACAAAAGTCTTAGCTTGTGCTGGGCAGTATACAAAATGTATATAGTAGTATTTTTCAAAATGCTAATGGTTTCATGGTATACAATGGTATTTTTCGATGGTCCCCCTTCAAACATTGTTTTGCTGCGCTTCATATACCGGCCTTGTGTTATCGGTATGTGCCGGTATATCGCCCAGAACTAGGCTTGCCTGACAGAATTTATGACAACTTAAGTCTATGATATGTTAAGAATATGTTTGGTGCTTTTTCTCAAACATATTTTCTTTGAATAGACTTTGGTCCAGAGAGAAAGAGATTAAAATGTGTATATCACACAGTAAAATGTACATGTAGCTGCTGGGTATAATGGTTGTTTAAATTGTTAAGTGTACTGTCTACAGATTTCAACAAGTTGAAGTAAACGTTAAACATAATGTAGGTTTGCTCTTAAGGTTTTTTTTTAATGGAAAATAGTGAATGACAAAAACATGTCATTAACTGTTTAATGCCAGCTTTGCTTCCTGTAAATAGGCAATTTCAAATGAGCACTCGTTCAATTGCTACTTTAAAAATCAATATTCAAAGCAGTGGATGCTGCATGCACACCATAGTCTGCGCTGTCTCTTTAAAATAACAATCAGCAGGAACAAAGTTGTGTTTACAGGCGCTCATTAGTGGGGCCATTTTGTCAAACAGTTGTAAGTTGTTGTTTCAAGTAAGCTTTTTGGTGTCTGTTGAAGTTGGAGGTCATGTCAGGTTGCTCTCTAATTGGGTGTCAAGAGGATTCTTAATATTTTTACACCCACACAGTGGACATATGCGCACACACACAGCAGATGCATCCCAGTTTAATTGGTAAAATAGCCTTCCCTGGTCAGTAGTGCAAAATCATGAACCCACATGCACACACAGACACACACACACACACACACACACTGTAGTGATGTACAGTAGAAGCCCCTAATAAGGATTTGTCAGGCCTGTAGATTTGCAGAGCACTTGGGGAAAAGCCGGCTCACTGCTCCAGAGACAGGCCGCTGAAGCGCTTCAACTCTGACTGTTGCGGTCGCACTTGTTCGCCATGTTTCCAGCCAATTAAAATGCACGGCAAAGTGGGCTAGACGACCAGACACACTGAGGTGCTTTTCCACATGTTGAAAGAAATTTCAACCTGTCTGTTTTTTGTTTTTTTTTACCAATATCTCTTGTATTTCCTATCCAATCAAAGTTAGCCTCACAAATACTGGTGCCCTAAGATAGTCACCTGCCACCTGACCTCCCTTTCCTTCTATTTATAGATCGATTCTTTTTTTTTTTTTTAAATTTAATTTAAGTGCAGGCATTAAAAAGTATCAAAACATTAGGGCTGTGGATTGGCAAGAATTTGGTGTTTCAATAAAAATTGTGATACGGTGATACAATGATACAATACAGTAAACCAGATATATACTATGATTTTTCTATTTTAACAAAAACCCTCACAATGAAAATATTCTTATACTTAAAAACAAGAAACAATTTTCGCTGACTAGTAAGATGAGTAAAAGGGGAGGATAAGATACAGTTACATAGAGGCAGTGCTTCAAAGAACTGATCAAGATTGATGCCATGAAAGATTTCAAAGTTTTAGCGAATCAATATTTTATTGCACAAAAGAAGACCTTCCAGCCTGGATCTTTTGAAGCTGTGCAGTGCAGACACGGATCCAGACAAACTTATGTGGCTTCAGAATTTGTGAAACACTTGAAGAGCACGAGGAGACCTGACAGAACTGTAACTTCAAAATAACTTCTAGAAAAATGTTGTGTTATATCAATGTTAAAATGGTGAGAACCTTTAGCTTGTGTATATAGTAATTGCCCGAGAAAGTTGTTGTGCACTTTGGCCCTTTTAACTCCCTTTCCCCAGTTGGAAATATGTCTAGATAGCTCTGTTTAATGGTGGTAAACACAGAGAAAAAGCTGTTTTTCTCTGAGACACCTCAAAGACTTCCTCAAGTCTTGATTTCTGAATCCTTTCAAACATTTGTACACAGCTGTGCAGGCATAAATCTCCTTATGCGGCAACAGTAAGAGGAGATTTAGAAGCTGTGTATTTGTGGGTCTATAGAAAGCCCTCACTTTTGGTAGGAGAACGAGAGCACTGCGGTAGAGACAGATTTTTCTGGTGCTATCTGTAACTAGCATCATCTGCTGAGTAATTTGGGATGATGTACTCAGCGGTGAGTTACCATTTTACATTTATCAGGGGCCTAATGCAATCGCACACAGAATTATTACAGAGGGGAGGAGAGGCCATTGCATGAATACACAGCTGGAGATGAAGCTGAGCAGCTCTCTGAATGGAAGTAAAAAAAAAAAATATATATATATATATATATACACAAGTGACATTGGATTTCAGATCATGGCTCCTTATGAATAACAGGCTTATGAGGTGATTTATATGAGCTCATAAGATGGCAGGGGCAATGTTAAAATGATTTTATGGCAATTCATATCTCAGACTTATCTCAATCATCCATCTCTCTCTCTCCTGCTTATCTGTCACTTGATTTATTTCTAGGTACAGTACTTCTGGTCTGTCAGCAGACAAATTGAACAAGATAACTCCACAAAAACTTCAGGTCAAAGATAGTCTGTTTTGTTTAATCAAAACAAGATAAAAGTTGGAATGAGACGACGGAAAGTATTTGACCTAACGTTTCTCTCCCCAGTTTGACAGCACAACAGGGCTGGTATCATTATCAGAACTTATACACTTCTCTGATATTGCCTACTGCCTGTGAAATTAATGACAGGCATTTGTACATTGACAGGAGGCACCCAGTGCAACAGTAATCTCTCTCCAACTGCGTTTCAATGTGGCAGAAGACGAGGAAAACAAATGGTGAGACAACAAGGTTTGTTATTACCGTTGGCAAAGACTCAAGGACACAGAGGGGGTGGCACAAGCTCAAGATGTTTTTCTTTTCTTTTTTTTTTTTAATTATATATTTCATTTGTGAATGGAAATCTGAACGTGACTAAGAAGCCAGCAGTTTCACTGAAGTAGCTTTTTTTGGCACTGGTGCCAAATCCCAGCTGACATCGGGCGAAAGGCAGGGTACACCCTGGACAGTCCATCCCAGGCTCACACGTAGAGACAAACAACCGTCCACTTTCACACCTACAGTCAATTTCGAGAGACAGATTTCATGAATCAAATTTTTCTAAAGACACTGTTAAGGAGGATGTGTGGGTCACAGTTTAGCAGCCTGCAGAGCAGCCTACATTTTTTATTACATGAGGTATTTTTTAAGTGTCTTTTTTAGCAAGCCAAAAAAATAAATAAAATAAAATAAAATAAAATAAAATAAAAAATAAGAAGAATGGTGCTCGACACTATTGATACATGCCACTTGGCAACAGTAACGGGGGCAGGGTACAGTTTTAGTTTATGCTCCAGTTGCAGTTTTCAGTAATTTCCATTGTAACAACCATACAATATCCTCCAGCTGACACTGCCTGATTAATTTGTTTTTTTTGTGTGTTACTGTCACATACTTAAATTACAACTTAAATTACACCATACTTATATCCCGAATCATGATTGGTGTACAGGAACCTGTTTTCTATTTATTGACACATAAACAAGTATGCTTCTGTACAAAATTTTACAGACTTTAACAAAAGGATTCAATGTCTCTCCCACTTGGTTCCTTTCTATATGTATCCCCTTGTTAAATTTTCTGATGAAACAATAAATTAAAAAAAAAAATAATAATAATAATCACTTGATAACCACCAGCTACTCACAACCAAGTTGGTAAACCTGGTAACCCTCTGAGCCAGATTAAAATACAATATCTACCGTGAGTCAACTAATTAACAGCATCAAAGCAAAAGTGTGTAACAGCAGGGCTCCTTTTCTAATATTTAAATTAAAAAAACTATTTGATGTGCAGGCACGGAAGTGATGTGTTCATCCATTCGTATGTGAGACGGATATATGATGTTGATGTTTTGAGTGAAGTGCTCATTGGCCTGTGTCAGACCACAGCAACACATGTGTACGTTTGGGCCGAAGATGTGAAACTATGACTAGGCACCTCAGTGACTATGTGACTGCACACTGACAAACCCCAAAAGATGCTAATAGGTCTGTGCACTTTTGCACCATCAAAAAAATGTAGTATTTATGAATGGCATATTTAAGATTGTGCACTTAGCTGGCCATATGATCATTTGGATCAAATAAATAAATATATAATCTGTAATAAGATAAATAATTTACACACTGTATTTCCATAAGACGATGTGAACATACAGTGCGGTGCAAGTCAAGAAAACAAAATTCACAGCCAAAGGCAAATGCTGCTTTTACTTGATCTCTCTCTGTCGTCTTTCTTTTCCTTTCACATTTTATAGCAAGTTCAGAAAAGGAAATAAAAAAAAATAAATAAATAAAAGAAATTGAAAAGAAATGGGTTGGCGAGAGGGGGTGCTGATTCTTGTTGCCTAGCAACACCTCTCCAGGGAAACGTCTGAATTTGTGTGAATGTGTGTGTGTCGGTGTGTACACGAGCATCTCTGTAGGATATTGTAAGAGTAAGTGGGGGTGCGTTTTTTGTTTATTTGTGAACATGGTGCTGGTTCCCATTGTCAGCAGAGAGAGAGGGAGGGAGAGGCGAACAGGAGAAACACATCAAGGAAACGCAGCAGTTTCCCCACCATTAAAGCCATTCACACAAAGGAGATAGGTATTTCAAAGATCCAATTAGGTCCGGATGTGTCGCCCATAAATCATTAGCTCTGAGGAGCCTTAGACAGAAGGATGGGTAAGACACACTTTAGATTACAAGTCACTGTCAGAGATCCCCCCTAAAACAAATAGAATCCTCAGGAGAGTATTTATCTCAAATTAAAAATTAGGGAAAAAAAGGGTTGAAACAACAGAGTCTGTGTGGTTGAATAGTTTTATCATTTAAACTCATTTGAATTTCGCTCTGAAAGTGATACGGGCTACAGATTAAAGCACAGTCTGACTTCTGCTGAAGTTACAAGTGTGGTACGCTCTGGCTTTAGCATTAAAAGCATTGAGTAACATGAGGATTTTCTACTCATCCGTCACTGACTTTGACTGACTTTAACCCTGAAGTTTATTGGTGATCAGTGTCTGCTTGATGATGTATGATGGAAATGCTGAAGAAACATTTAGATTTTGCACTTCAAAAATGACTGTAAGACCTTGCATAAGCCTAGCACCATATATCAGGTGACATAACAGTATGACTCATTCTGTAAAATAAAAAGAACACAAATTCCCGGCATGAAAGCATGAAATAAATGTTTGGAGAATTTGCAGTACGCATTTTGAAACCCTCCCCAGTTCCCCCATCAAACGGTTCAAATTTCACAGTTCAGACAGAGGCAGATTTTACATCCTTTTGCTCTGGCTGAATTCAAAACCTGCTGCATTGTCTCATGGGATTTGACAGGCATTTAGGATGTGTTAAGCATTAAAAGGTTTGTGTCAAAAGCTGAGATTGTACAGTGTCATAAGGCATCAGCTCAGACACTCGAAACCTTTACACTCTGAAACTGACTCACGGAAAGGAAAAGGAACTGTGAGCGTTCATGTTTAAACTAAACTTTAAACTAAACACCTGATATTTTCTTCTGTCTACTAATCAAAAGTAAATCTTTAGCAGTTTTACTTTTGATTAGCTTTGATAACAAGTGTAATGTCAACTGAAAGAAGGCAAAAGCCAAAGAAAGAAGGCTGATTAAGTACAGCATATGTTTGGAAGCAGACACAAAATGATTTGTTTGACATCTACAGAACAGTGAGGACAGCGTTCGGCCATAGAGAACAAAGATGTTGGCTCAGATCTAAGACCTCAAAGACATTTTGTTAATCTTGTTTAAACACGTGTGCTCTCTCGTTTTATCTCAACAGAGAGCCAGAATCTCTTTTGAAAAAAAAAACGTCAACACATGCCATTGCAAAATCAAATTGCAAATAGTGTGGTCACTCACACATGGAAAAAACAAAACAATATGGAATAAAGAATAAAGTCTGTGGAACTTTTTGGAGTAGTAACTAATTGAGAAATTCATTTACAGCTCTCCTGTGCACGTTGTTTAATACGAAATGCAGGCAAATGCAGAAGCCAAGTCACAGGTGCCCTAAGCTTGACAGTACAAGGAGTCATTAAATATCCAGTATATAAATGACAAATGCACAGCTGTTCATGTGTTTCCAGCTGCAGATGATGCTGCTCTAGTGTGCAGAGCAAGCCAGCATTTGAACCTAATCAGATTATAGCTGCCCAGAAGAGAATAAACTGATCATTCTGATCTTCATTATTCCAGGGGAAAGGTTGAGCTTGTCCACACATGGCAAGCTTCAGATTCACTCACTTACACACCTTCACACCTGGAGGCTGCCCAGGGCGACCACAGAACTCTACTGTTGGCCAACTGCTCCCGAGCAGCACAAAAACCCACTTAAGGACACCTGACTGCCGGCAGAGAGCCGAGCTTCACTCTCACCTCACACTCCGTCACAGAAGAGCTCGCTTAAAAAAGTGCAAATATTAATTAAGGCTCGGATTGATGAACGATCTATCACGTCATGTATTACATAAAATGACTGTAAGCAATGAAACCTCTCTGCCAAAAATAATTATTATTTATTACACAAGATGTTGCAAGTTCACCAGTGTGACTCATAAAAACAGTAAATGAATTAAAGAAATTTGTATTTGGGATCAGTTGGTACGATACCCAATAGTTGCCAAACTCTTTGAATTGGATATCAGGAAGCTGAAAAGAAGTTAAATCTGACATGAAATGCTTCACTAAATCTTCAGAAAGAGAAATGTCCTTTGTCAGTGTTATGCGATAAGGATGTAAATTAATGTGGCAAACGTCTTCCACACAGTGATATTGGTACTGGTAAGTGTCTCCCCATAAATATACTGTTTTGAAAAACAGGCATCATGCCATCCCTAATCAGCATGCAGTATTCAGGTTAGATGATACAGTAAATGATCTTTTGTCTTTTGCTCAGTCACATGAGTTGCTTTCTTTTTCCAATCTGGAGAATGGATCCATTTATTATTGAAAGAATGAAAAGTCTATATTTTATGTCACATAGAATGGTCTGTTTGAACCAAAATCAAGATTACTCATGTCTACTTAAATAAACTAAATAATATTTATGGTCAAAAACCTCATAGTCTCTTCAGATTAAGCCAGTTTATTGCTGCTCTCTGCTCTCTGAACAGGCGCTCTGTTTCTGAACTAATGCTCTCCCCCCAGAACACACAGTCTCTTGTGATTGGCCAGCTACCGAGTGCATTCCCACTCGCTTGTGATTGGCCAGCTACCAGCTGACTGACTGCTCTGCAGTGCATGACCAGGAGTAGCTGTTGGGGGAGGGTTTGTTGCACGGCAAATGTGCTGGTTACGTAACTAAACTCGACTTTTCAAAACCACTTGCTCCAGCGCAGGTAAACAGAGAAGGCCATCTTTCTCAGAAGTGGCTGAAGTGTTTATAGTGACACTTTAGTGATGTTTAGATACGGGAAGGACACGGGGATACATCAGAAATTTGATTTTCCACTGAATGTCCTCTTTAGGACAATGTCCCTTTGCACACCATCTGCAGTTCAAGCATGTTATCCTGTGTCTGTTGAAGGCTTAATTAGTCCATCACTGAGGTTTCCCATTCAGCCAGTATTTGCCTCCATACGCTTTATGCCATGATTACACACTCAGGCATCGGGCATCTGGTGTGCTCTCAAAGCAATGAGTCATAGCAGATGAAAATGTTTCACACACAAACAAGGGCACATAGAGATAATGTTCATCTCTGGTGGACGAAGATGAGAGCATGTGTGTGTTTGCGTGCGTGCATCTGGATGTACGTGGGTGATGAATGAGGTACAACAAAAATTACAGTGCTGAGTTTGCTTCTCTCCTCGTATAGGAAGACAAAAGTCCTGTATGACGATGTGCGAGTGTGAGTGTCTTTGTACACATCAGGAGCAAACATCCTCCTAAAGGGAGGGACTATGCACTATTGTGCTTATGTTTCTGCCTTGTGTATTATAACACAAACACGTCTTACCATAGTTGTGGAGACATAATGTATACATAATGAGTGTCCCCACAATTAGCCCCGTACCCTTAGGTTAAGTTAAACATGTTGTCCACACTGTGGGAATTTGCCTTTGGCTCCTCATAAAAAAAAAAATGTAAAGACTTTCAAATATTTAAAGCTGAAAAAAACTGAAAAAGAAGAGAGTTACATTGTTTGGATGGGATGCCGTTTCCCTTATCTGAAAACAGGCTCTGTCAGTCTAAATCAGAACTGAGTGAGGGCGCGTTTGTTACGTTGCAGAAGCAGTGGAGGGGTGGGCGGGTATATTGCCGTGATCCGACTAGACAATATTTTTGTCATTCACAATGGTCACCATGTCAGATTATCAATCACAGCGGCACACATTCTTGACTGGAGGAATGCAAGACTACAAGTATGACCCAGAGCAATCATCGTTCACATGGCATCGTAAGTTCATAGGTCGGGGGGGGTGGGGTTGACATTTTTGGGGTCACATTCCACCTACAGCAGCAGCATCCCTCTTCATCTTCTCTACGTTCATGTTTGAGTGTTAATGTTAAAATAGGAATAAAATTCAACACAAGCTAGACTCCACGTTGGGGTGTTGTGGAGCTTCCAAGATGCCAAATCTCTGTCCTTCAGTTTTGTTACACTACTCATCTGTTCATCCTTTTGACCTGAATTCATGTAGTCTGATCCCGGCATAAGAAGCATTAATCCTATCAAACTGCTGAATAGCTGGGTAGTAGATTTCACTGTTGTCTCCATCTGTCTCAACATGAAATAAATCACGTCTGGTGTGCAGCGCTGGAATGTCACCAGATCTAAACACTGCTATTCTGCGAACACATGTGACAATGGTTTGATGTAGCTGCACCTGACAGGTTCAACAATTTAACTACACACGGTATAAAAAATTTCTTATCCTGTCATCATACATTAAATGTAGAACCTGAACCCTAAAACCTGCCCAAATATCCTCACGACAATAGATTCATGCCAAAGATTTTCAGCACAAATACAGTTAGAAATGTGCACACACACTCACAGACTGAGAAACATTCAAGTTAAATCCCTCTTGGTTGTTTCACATGGGGATTGTGGAGCATTTTGGCTTTCACCATCCCTTATTTATGCTACACCTCAGGGTAACTGTCATCCAGTGCAGTTTTTACCTTATGTATCCATGCTGGCACCCGTTAAAGTGACATGCTGTATCTAAAATGAGTCTACTTCACCCTCATGCTCCTCTGCTCTCTACAGCACATGCCCCCACTTTTTGTGAAGCATGTGTGAAGCTACTGTGATACTTCTGCATCTTTGTCTGCACCAGTGTACCTTAAGTGGATGATCCCCATCCTTTCTCGTTTCTCTATCCCTAAATATCACTTCATTAAACCCTGTGTTTTCAACCACCTTAAATTAAGTACTATTGCTTTTCTCTTTACCTTGGTCTGAACCCTCTTTTTCAGGATTGTAAAGTGTCTATTTACAGCTTGGAGGTTACATTGGTGCACTGCAACTTCAAACCTCTCTCTCTTCACAGCTCGTGCGTTTATGTTTCAGTCTTTCACTTCACTTCCCTTAACATGGGAGAACAATGAGGCACTGTTAAATAACAATTTGACAATTGAATGCCTGTTATCTAAACATCCTTCCATGACTCGCTCAACCTCAATTTGAAATCACTGACTCCTAAACTGCCTGCTTGTTTGTCTGCTGTAAAATCAACTCGCTTTTTTGTGCACCACTAGTCTATTACTGTCCTAAATTCTCTCTCTCCCTTCCATCACCTAATCACACTTACAGTACATTAAATTGAAGCTGCAAAACCATGTGCCACCAAAATAAAAGCAGGGACCTTATCTCTGCCTCAGTGAGAAATCACAGCATACTATCTTTCTGATACAAGTCCCAAAGCTGTTACAGTTTAATTTTAGCTTGGCAGTAATTGTGAGAATGTGCTTTGTTTTATGTGGTTAACTCGGCCAGCTCGTACACACTTAGTGGATTTCCTCTCACATCCATACACATACTGTACATGCTTACTGTAAATCCACTCTGTGCACTCCACCATCTGGGACCAACGGGAGTGATGTGCTGCGTTCAGCTCCCTGGTGTAAGAGCGAGGGAGCGCACAGCACAGCGAACTATCGCTGCCCTCGACATTTTGGAAGCCTCTTGGCTGGCCCGCCTTGAGTTGATTAATGATCTAGAGATCTGCTGTGCTCACTGGTGATGTGCACGTGCACAAACATGCGCACATGCATAAACATGACACAGACTGATTAATGGAAGGGTTAATATAATGAGAAAATTATAAACGGCTGCTCCTTTTGTGCAGTCGGCAGAACTGCGGATTTTGTTTTTGTTGAGATGAAACAGAACCAACCTACTGGAGAAATGATGTTAGAGAGAAACAATAGTTTTACACACATATTTTTAGTCACAGGAATGTGACTTGCAGGTCAGGAACATGGTTAGAGCATAATGACTTAAACAATTTGAAAATTAAGTGGAAGGAGGAGAGGCTGCAATGTCTCTTCTTTGCAAAGGTGACAGTAAGGCATCACCAGACCTATTGTAGCTGTGGTAATATTGTTTAACTTCACACAATTATTTAGATGTAGCTTATGTTCAACACAGAGAACAGATGCACTGCCACATATTAGTACATATTATGTTCTATTCTAAGGCATGGCCTTGTTGAAACCTTCACTAGATCTGCATTTGTGGTTGTGGAAGTGCCTCCCTCCTTCAATCACATTCTGTTATACTATTAGCACATTTTTTTCTTTGCCTTTTTTCAGGCATTTATAATTGCACCCAGCTAAATGATATACATATTTATCAGTTTATTAGGAACACCCACCTAACACTAATGCAAACATCCCTAAACTGCATTAGGTCATATGACAAGTGGTTTGTATTATTTTGCGATCAGGTTAGACTAAACCAGGGGTCTGAAACCTGTGGCTCTTCAGCACCTCTGCAGTGGCTCCCCGTAGCTTTGATAAATAGATAAATAAATAAATAAAAACTATTTTCGGTATTTCTTTAAAGGGGAACTCTTATTTTAATTTTTTTTTTGAACATGCATCACATTCTATGTCCATGTCAAATTTATTGAAATTTATTTATATTTATTTTTATTCCCTAAATAATGGGGATGACTCAAATGTGTCTATATAGATCGATTATATTTCACAGTAGGCCTTCATGTGCAAGGGTTTGTTCATCACTTCATAAGTTTGGTGTTTTTTTTTTCCTTTTTTAACAGGTCAAATCAATATAAAATAACAGTTTTCTTTTTGCAATTCTTAAATTTCACCCATGCAAGAAACTATAGATTTTTCTATATTGTATATATATGTACAACTTTATACATTATGTTATCTTCATTTTATGGGTGAAATTGTTTTTTTTTTTTTTGCTCCAGATTAAATTTATTTGGGTGGAGAAGAGCCAATAACGGCACTTTTAATACTAAAGGTTGCAGACCACTGGGCAATAAACAATAGGGTAGCAACAAACTGTCATCTTAAAAATGTATCTGTCAATTATTTTCTCAATCAACTGAGTAGTTGTTTGGTCTGTAAAATGCAAAGAATGTTGTGTTTTCTCCACAAATGGAACTAAGAAGCCATTGACATTATTAAAGAAGCTGCATTTACAAAACTTACTCAAAATAATTTTATAATCAGTTAGTCATTGATTTATTGTTCCAGCTCCACTAAATAATAGAAACACTACTTTCTGTAAATCCCTGTCTTTACTGTAAATTAATATAATAAGGGGATGTTGACGTATCCTGACATTGAAGCCCGGTATCAATGTATCCCATGAAACATCATGACATCCTATGTCAATAAGCTTCATTATTCTTATAATATACAAATATGTTTAAGTCCACATTAACACTTGAGTTAGTCCCAAAGCCCAAGCTGAGATAAATGGTTATCAAACTTGACTGAGCTCCTCAAAGAACAACAGAAAACATGAAATACTTGCTTTTAGGGGTTAATACTTGTGGCAAGTAAACTGAGCAACATTAGTGGAGTGCTGTTTAATTGGCAAAAACCTAGGAGGTTGCAAAGAAAAAAACAAAGAAATGTGTAGTCTCACGCATACACATGCCCAGCAATGAAATCTACAGGCCAAGGAGGTCAGAGAAGTCTGGATGTCAAAACTCCAGAGCCATTCCCTCCATCTAAACGAGTGAAATCAGACTTAAATAAATTACTATCACTGCTACACTCCATGGCCTTTCATGCGAGTAGAATAAGGTTAGACATCCAGCAACACAGACGTGGAGGGAACATCAGTCAACGCAAGTGACATATCTGTCCAACTCTAATGTAGTTTTGGTTTGAAAATCGTTTGAGAGGTGTAACGCTGTCACATTTTATCACAAGGTGTCATGTCATCACTGACAAGAATAAGAAACACGATTACATTTATTGTGTCCGGTCGTTTTGTTGTGATACTTTACTTATCCTTTTAAATGCTACTGTTTGTGTGGACAATGAGGTCACAGAATCATAAAAACCTTGGAAATCTCTTGAGGAGTAAAGGGAGGAAAAAAGATGAATTAAAAACACTGAGACACAATAATAAGACACTAGAGCACAACAATGTGCAGAAGGACAGTTTTTAAAGAAAAAAAAAATGGAGTAGACATTCAAGGCAAACACTTGTGAATTGTAGTTAGTTCACCATTTTCAAGTATTTAGTCCATTTTTATTATTTGTCCTATTGGAACTATGATAAGCATGACAGAACAGCATATACCTTTTCCGTGCTTCTTGCAGACAGCTTTACCCAGGGGCTAACTAACGAACGGCCTGCTCGATGAACCGAAACGACTAAACGACTTGTTGTTCCTGAGCCACGCATCAAAGCCAGGTGCATTTATGGCACCGCAGACAGCAGCGTAGGAGAAATGAAGGCGCGCTGCTTGTTAGTGGCAGCATGTCAGCTCGGCTCCGCGAAAAAAGAGAAACGCTGGGGGGAGAGGATCAGGCAGTGTCATAGGCTAATAAAAACAAACTGGTATGGAGATTGTGTTCAAGGAATGAGAGGAATAAGACCTGTAGTTGCCAACATTCTGCTTTAAAGACTCAAGCTGCTTTATTGGCACTGCTCTTGATGGTAAGGTAAATGTCATATTATTGCTATAAGCTGGCATTATCACTGAGCTGAGGTCAAAGGTCCAGTGTGTCAGACCTAGTGATAGCTAATGGTGACACTGCAGATTGTAGCAAATCCACTAACTCCTTCCTTTCTCAAGAGTATCAGGGAACAGTGGTGGCCCTCACATACCAGAGAGGGTGTCCTTATTAGTTTGCTTAGCAAGTTTCAGCTTCAAAAACACAGAATGCACACTCTGGCTGATTAACTAATTTGTGTTGCTGGTGGCCTCAAAGCAACACTCGTGCCTACAAGCACATATAGCAAGATTATTAAGGGAATAATATGAATAATAAGAAAATAAAGTTAATTGATTATACCCTTAAACAACATACTTATGGATATTAGATTAAATCCCCTATTTTCCTCTTACCCTATCTGACCAAGGCAGATGCTGCACATCTTTAAGTCTGGTTCTGTCAGAGATTTCTTCCTGTCAAATGTTTTTTTTCTTCTTTCTTCCCCCTCTCTCTCCCTCCACTGATGCCTAAGTGCTTGCTCATTGTGTGAGCTGTTAGGCACCTTTGTAATATTTAATGAGGCTTGATTGGACTGTTTAGCACTTTGTAACACTTAAGAAAAGTGCTATATAAATAAAGTTATTATAAATAATAATAATTATTAAAACCTACTAGACAGTACATACTGCGCCTTTAAAAGCAACAATGGGGGATGAGAGTGGGGTGAATTCAGCAGGAGTGTGATGGTGATAATGACAGTGATGATTCTTTCAGGCTTGTTTTGTCCTGTGGATATTTGCCTGAAAATGCAATTGTTAGGCTAATTATAATAGCACCTGGACAGTGCATGAGCAATGCAAGACAGTCTGTAACAAGAGGATGGCAATTCCACCCCACAGGGTGAGTTCAAGCGCGAGACTCATCATGTTGACCACAACGGCAGCTGCTGCAATCAATTCTTTCAGTTAACACCCATGGCTGTGCATAATGAAATAATTACGAATAGAAGGAGAGACTGTCTTGTCGATTTGCAGAATTTCATTCTCATTTCAAAGGAGGGAATTAGTTTGGTCATTCAAACCCGTCTTACACTCGCTCAATTAGACAAAAGTACAGGAGGAAAAAAGGATTTTTTAATACATTCCAAAGATTAGTTATGATTTGTGAGATTGCATTTGCTAATGGAGTCATGATGACGCAGCAGCAGAACCGCACTAGCTGCACTCACTTGATACAACCCGTTCTGAGTGTAATGGCAGTATTGTCATTCATTTTGAGTGAGCAAATTCAGTCGAATAAAAGCCTGATTTCATTCATGAAACTCGCAAAGTGATACAACATATATAAAGCTAATTGAAATAAATAGAAAATTGTGACATTAATGAAGGACTAGCTGACTATGAAGGTTAGGCTTCAAGGTTGAAAGGATGATTGTCATTTGATAGTATGTGCTGTTTCTACATTTTCATCTTTTATCTTATGCATGTACACGTTCTAATTCTATTAAGGATTAAAACACATTTTCATTTTGTATGATTTAGCAATACATGTGTTTTTAGTATAGGTAGCTGATATCCCTACACTGGATATGATGATTATTGACAAGAAAAAAAGAGGAGACAATAGTCTGAAGTCAAGTTTTGATTTCAAACTTTCTGAAGAGCGAAAATCTGTTAAACATACTGACATGAAAAAAAAAAAAAAAAAAAATATTGGCTTCATATATTAATCTACTGCTGCACTGATTTCAAAATATCATCATCAGTGATGGACAAAACAATACTTGACAACCTTGAAACCTTAATTTTTAAAACATCCTTATCACACTGCAGCTTTTTATTATTTTTGACCATCTCTTTTCAAACACCTGTACCGAAACTTTTCACAACCCTTTTCCCCCCCCACGATCGGAATGTCTGCTGACCATTATGATGGAAGGAGATTGATGTTAAAAAAGCGTGAGCACTACATGTCATATTTGTCTGTGGAACAGTGGTATCAAAAAATGCAGAGTAAAATGTAACCTCAAGTGTAAAACTTTGACAACATCAGAAACCCCCTGGATAGTGGAAAATGAAACAGATCCAAATAAACATGAATGAATTCAAACATCCACATTTGTATTCCAAAGGCAAATGTTACTGTGAGAAACAAACAATTGTGCCAGTGTGTGTGCGACCGTGTGAGTCCCTCTGTAGGAGCACTGAAGTACTTTATCTGTCATCGTAAGGACAGAGACAAAGGCTGAGTCTGTTAGAAAGAGCAACCACAGCCAGGACAACTTAAACAGAGACACACCAGACTGTGTGTGTTTTGGATTTTGGGGATACTGTGACACAATTTTGAACTTAAAGTGTCTGAGGGAAAGAGTGTCTTTGTCCATAAATGGCATTGGAACACCACACATAAATGTTAGAAATTCAGACAGCATGCACTAAGGCTAATTTATGGGGGGGGGGGAATATCTAATAATGATTTTTCCAACAAATATGGCAATGGCAGTTTGTCAGCATTATTTCAATATTCACTGCATAACATTTCAAATGTGACGATTCAGTCCCCGACTGTGCTGCCAAAACGTTGACCACTCCATATTGTATTGCAAGGACAAAAAAAAAAGATGTGAATTATTTATGACACGTTTTAATTTGCACAAAACATACGATTAAAGATACAGAAGCCTAATTTATATTGTTTGAGATTGTGCTATTTTTTTCACTTTATACTGTGCTTGAAGGATGTGCACTTCATTTGCATAGGAAGAGCTCATCATGTAAGTGTTTCGCACATTTTACAATCAAGCAACACTGATTAGCAGGCATGACTATTTGTATGTGTTATTCTATGATTACTCATTAAAAAAAGACAAACATGGAGAGTTTTGTGCCCCTCAAGTTCATCTGTGCAATACTGAAAATACCCTTTTTTCTGGTCTCAACATTTCAATATCAAGGACTCAAATATCATTGAAACACATTAAAGCTGTCTTTTTTTTCCCCAGTCATATTCTTTTTAGTATATTGTATATGCACTGACTCACTCACTCATTTTCTACCGCTTAATCCTCCACTGAGGGCCGCGGGGGGGCCCTGGTGCTTAACTCCAGCTGACATGGGGCTAGAGGTGGGGTACACCCTGGACAGGTCACCAGTCCATCACAGGGCCACATAGAGACAGACAACCATTCATTCTCACATTCACACCTACGGGCAATCAATAATAGGTCATTTCTTCAGGATTACATAAATGTGCTTAAAGGAATGACCTAGAAAAAGAGTGACCTTTGAAAACTTAATTTGTTTGTTAAATATACTCTTTTTACTAACACAAATACAAAAAACATGGAGGCTTAATTTATTTTGATTGTCTGGTTGCCATGACAGTGCATGCAAATCCAGCAGCATCTTCGAGACCAAATAGTTCATTGTATTGCACTGAGGTCTATGAGGAGCATCGGTTTATTTCCCTGTATGTTAATAATGTGTTAACACTCAAGTGAACACTATGTGTTAACACTGTGCTCACAATATTCAACTTGATTGTCTTGCTATTGTACTTCATTGCATCAGACGCATTTATGTTTTCAATGCACATAACCCTAGATATCACAGTCTGTTGTAAAGAAAATATGCAAAATACACAAGGATACAGTGGCAAGTGCTGGAAATCCTTTAACATATATACTCCTATAAGAAAAATAAACACACTGCAATGCTTTCACAGTAAACTAATTAAAATACAGTGGATTCCACCAGTTTTTTTTTCCACTTCTGTAATACATTTGAAATGTATGGAAAGAACAGGATGGTGTTAAAAGGAAACCAAAAGGTAAGTCAATCTATAAGTTGCACAATAAAATTGATTGAACCATTGCAGCATCTTCAGAAAATGTAAACAGACTAGGAAATACATGGCAATTGATGCAGCACGTGACCTGCCAACAGCTACAGCTATATGCCATCACTGGGGTTGAATTTGATGTGATGAAGCATACAAAGCTTAATTGATACTCTTTATTTTTTTAGTAGTTTTTAGGTGCAAACTGCAGCATCATTACATTCAACAAATCAATAGATTTATCCCCTGTGTTATGTGAACAATGGTCCAAATGATGCTCTGGATATTTGTGATTTATGAGCACAAACGCACTGCAGTAAGGCTGGAGATCACAGATACTACTTAATAATTTAGCCACAAGAGCTGTTTAATTCCAGGTTCTGTGCCCTTCCGTATTCAGTGGAGCAACAACCTTTTACCAAATAGACAAAAGGCCAAAGGCTCAAATACCCACCACCAACTCGGGTTCAGAACATAAAGTACACTACATCAGAAACATATCTAACTGTGTGGATAATCACAAGACTAGCTGTGGGCAACAAAAGACAATGTGATGAATGTGTTGACATTAGTTTAGTCCAGGAGCTATTATTAACGCCTAAAATATAATCCCTTTTAACTTTTTTCTTTCTTTCCTCCACTCAGGGGCAAGAATGGTCATGAATTGCTGCAAAGGAAGCCGCCTGTCCAGTGTAAATAGTATATAGTAAACATGCTGACTGTTAGTGACATGAAAAAGAGGGAAAAGAAATGAGGACAGCGAAGCTCACAGATGGCATCCTAAGAATATTTTGCTGGAGGCAAATATGGAGAGACCTCTGTACGCTTGAATCAAAGACTGCCGTTTGCCTAGTTACTCACCAGAGCATGTGTATACATGTGTGTACCTCAGCTAACCCTTGATGTTTTCCTCCATGTCACTGAATAGCTATGGACTAAAGGCAAAAGTCCTTGACCTACTCTGGAAACAACACATTCTTCTGCAATTAAAAATGTTTAATGTGCTTGATATGCCATCTGTTGATTTTTTTTTTTTTTTTAGTAATTTCTGACAAAGAAATAAAAATGCACATAATTATATTTGGCTGGACTCCTCTAATGATTCACAGTGAAATTAAAAAAAAAAAAAAAAAGTTGTTCCCACTTATACGGGTTCATTACAACAAATCTGTTCATAGAAAAGATTCCTGGTATAGCTCACGTGCTGAGAGCTTAACCAAGGAGCAAGATGGAAGAACAAAGGATCACTGTGCAGGTCAACGTGTCATTTTGGGAAAAGTGGAGACTCTCAAGCTCTATCTTATCCTATGGACAGGAGAAGAAGACACCTCCTACGCCAAAACATCTGAATCCAGAGCCTTCCTACAGAGGCTGCCACCACATGTGAGAAATTATTTTTTGCAGTGAAGCACAAATACATCAGACATCCCAACACATATGCATTAGTCAAACATTTTTTTTTTCTGACATTTTCCACCAACATGCCCAAACAAACAGCATGGCCACGCATAATGCCAAATGCAAAATGTTCCTCAAAGCTGGAGCACCAAACAGCAGTTTTCCACAGACTTGTTTATTTTCTCCTAATTGACGCGAAGCTGTTACTTACTCTTGCCAAAATAATAAGCTAATGCGCTCTGGCACTGACTGTTAGCTGTTTCCTATTGATAACCTCAAACTGCATGATGCTCAGCTGGGAAATTAATCCTTCAAACAAACCTGAAGGAAGCAAACTAAACAGGTACATTTTGTATGCATTAAAAGTTTATGCACTTGTTTCTGATATAAATCATTTTCTCCTAATACTTAATCCAATTTACAATGCAGTCATCTTCCAGAGTACACAATTGTTTTGTTATTATTGCTTTTACCTTTGCGGGTCACCAGGGGCAACATACAGAGCCTAACAACCATTCACTCTCACGTTCACACGCGAGCAATTTAGAGTTTCTAATTAACCTGCATGTGTTTTGATTCTGAGAGTGAGGTGAAAAACCCATGCGCACACCAATGCAACAATGTAAACCCTCTCGGGGAAAGGCTGCCTCAAACACTTTTCCCTGCTGCTGCGCCCACTTCATATTTATGATGTGTGTAATATAAATAACATGATCCATTTTCTTAACTCATTTTTGCCCAACATTAACCACCGGTTTGCTGCAATCAGCAATAAATGTTGCAAGGCCATTTCAACAGCCATATTATTACATGTATTCTTTGTTTGATGTCACGTAAACACTCATGGGCAACCCAGCCCTCACACAATGAGTAGAAATGGGAGAGCGCCAGTTATCACTATATAACTCCAGAGGATTGATTTAAGTCATTATATATCACTGACTTAAAATGAGCTGTTTTCAGTAATAGTCTTTGAGCAACACCAATAAAGTGATGTACAGTAAAGCACTGCGTGATTACTTCTTTTATGAAGATAACCTAAAATGTCACGTAAGTGTGTCTCATGCTGGGAACGTTTGATAATGGCTTACATCGCTGATGATGTGGTTCATATGCCATCTTTCATAGCCCCACTGTTTATATAGCAAACACACAAAAATCACAACATCACTGTTTCCTTCAGATGTTTTTTAACCAAATAGATTTTGAGCTGGTTTTGTAAGAAATTGTTTCTCTGTGTGTTGCAGGGTGCATACTGCAGTATCCCTCTCCATTTTATCCATTTAATTGTTTAGAGTTAGACCCCTTCATTGGGATTCCTATGTTAAATACTGAATATTGACTCATCAGTCAACCACTTACATGTTTCCCTTGGCCAAATCTATCGCCTTGTTGTAATACAGCAGTAGTGATGCAAATACTATAACAATTAGTTTCCCTGTAAAATAATTTAATACTGTATTGACGTTTATTAATGGTCCAAAACCAAAAGATTTTTGATGTATCTAGAATATGAGTTTGGGTACCCATAAGAAGGAAGATATTACTGTTGAAATGTAAACCAGTAGTATTGCAGAGGATTTTTCCAGACTAATATTCTATAGTGTATAACAAACAAAATTATTATTTTTATTTATTTAACTTTATGCAAGGCTTCTATTCATGGCAACAAATTTATATACAGAAAACATGAGAATAAACATGAGAGTATGAATAAATGAATGAATGAATGAAATGCCTTCTTTATTTCTAACATGTAAACGGTTGTAAAGAAAGAAAAGAAAAAGAGAGCAGGAGGCTGCACTTTGCAGACCTAGGATCACAAAATGAGTGGGCTGAAGTAAACTAGCTTTACTTTGTAACAGCATATAAACTATAGACAGAACCAAATAAGAGGCTACAAAAATACACAGTAAACACCTCGTTACAGTTACTCACCTACTTCCCTGTACCTTGTGAAAGTCATACCTCTAAACATCTTCTTAAAATTTAAGCACTCCAGTGTTTGGACATCCATTTAGCTCCTCATTTAAAGTGTTCTACTGCTTCAACCCACAAACCAAAATACAACAACATTTCTTTGTAGTACACACCCTTTAAATAAATGTACGGTTTAATTTGTATAAGGCCCTTCTCTTACAGTGAATGTTTTTTTTTTTCAATATTTGGAAATAATTGATTGTTTTTTGCTCTAAACATTATCTGTGCAGTATGGAGGTCCAACAGTTCTAAAAGTTTAATCTATGTGATCTAGGTAAACAACCTTGTGGATAGTTCGGATTGCTCATTTTTTGTAGGATAAATAATGAGTGTGTTGTACTTTTATATGCATTTCTCCACAGAAACCAGTGAATATTGGAGAATTCAAAGTGAATTATCATCTAGAAAGTGGTTTGCTTTGTTTATTATTATTGCAATACTTTATGACACTTTGGAGTGTGCAGTATGTAGAAATGTAGCTTCCTTCGATATTAACCCATCTATATCTATATGGATCTTTATTGGTTTGTTTAATTTATTATTTCCAAATAATGGTACTTTTTTTTTTGTTCAAAGTATAAAAGTTAAGAGACCAAAGTCTGATGATCTGAGGGTTCTGGGGGGTTTGCACAAAGTGAAGGTGCATCTTAGAGCCTGACCAGTTGACATGAGGAAAAGGTGGAGCTAAAATATGTGACGATATTAAGTTTATAAAAAAGGAAGTGTTCAGTTATAATTAAACGTATTGCTCAGGTCTCAAGGAAGTGCAGCTGGATAATCACAGGGCAAGACAATGTACAATATTATATTATACATTTTTACTTAAAACTACACAGTAACTTATTTAAATATTTGGTAAAAGGTTATGTTTCCCATCAGACCTTGAGCTATAACATCACAACTGAATGTTTTTTTTTTATTCAAAATAGAGCACTTCACTTCAGAGTCTTCTTGAAAAGCCCAAGGTTTAGCTTGTGCTTTGATTCTAAGCACAGAAATACAGTATACATATAGGAGCAGTAGTTGCACAAAGTTAGATAATATGCAATGCATTAATTTCATGTTTTATGTACCATTGCACAACAATTAATTGTAAATTTACAGCCTTCAGATGATGCCTATTATCCAAGCAGAGCCATTCCGTCGGGAACATAGCAGAGTGGTATCAGCTATTACTGGTAGATTCACGACACCCACAGTGTGTGTGTTTTAATTTGTTGCAGTATGCAACTGACAGAACCTCACAATATCATCTTTACTATTTTTTTTTTCCCTCACCACACTGCTTGATTTATGCAGCCATAAATAAATGAATCATGCTGGTGAGTGTGAGTTGCAGTCATTACGGTTTTGCTGCATCATTCCTGTCTGGCTTTAAGAAACAGCCTCGGAGCAAAGTCTCACCAATCTGACAACGAGCTGCTCTGTTACACAATTCGCCCCACCGTGCTGGGACTCCGATCTCTGTCTCACTCTCTCTCTCTGTGCTCGTGTGTGACTGCATGTGTGGCTGCCTGTCTGTCATGCCTCCACTGCTCCATGTTGCGTCACCCTCCCAGAGGTTGTTGTCACCTAACAGAACATTGGTTGGTGGTCTGTTTTCATCTGCAACCCTGTGCATGCAGCTGACAAGCTGTTAGTGCTCACATATCCGTTCATTGAATGGGAGCACACAGACAGACTGACTTTGCTGCACTGGGGGGGATTTGCACGGTGATGTAGACACACGCATGCACTCTAGACTAGGAGACTTGCAGACGTGCATGTACAGTACATGCACACAGCCATGAGCATGCTCCTTCTCTTCCTTTTTTGGATTGTAATCACGTGCAACACAGCTTTTTTTTTCTGTTACAGCAGCCTTTTTGATATTGAATTAAATGTAAACACAGGTGTTACTAATAACATTAATTTAAGGCTCTGTGGCTAAATAAACTTCATTAATGAAAAAAATTCAATTATTCATTGTGTTTTTTCTGCATGGGAGTTTACAGAAGAAATGAAAACTCCCAACTTTCCTTGAATGCATCATCAGCAGGCATTTCATTTGCAAACTGCATGTGCATTTGCAGACCTGCTGACATTTCTGAGGGTCACTGAATTCACCTCATAGCTGCGCCTTCAAAATCAACACACTGTGCACCGTGCACTACTCTCACTAGCAGTCATTAGCTGGACTTTTGTTTGTTCAATGTTTTTTTTTTTTTTGTTGTTTTCTTGGTGTGCTATTAGCTATTAGCAAATATGTGGAGCCCATATTTTGTCTCCACATGATGGACCGAGGCACTGGGCACTATCAGAGTTATTATCTGCCGACACAGATAGACAGACAGAAGTACTATCAGAGCCAATCAATTTGGTCAAACAATTGTTCAGTTGAGCCCAAATTATTATTTAAATTCCCTCTTAGGAGGCAAGTAAAGGAGATAAACAGTCAAAGGGTGGAGAGCTAGGAAACCAAAACTAATGTAACACCTGCTGCACACCCTGTGCTGTGGCATGGCCCTTGGGGAGAGCTCCATCAGTAAACACGTTTTTTCTCGAGCGGTGTGTTGCTTCTCAGAATTACTCAAAAGCAAAGCCTGGTCTTCTTCACCAAGGTCTTAGGTGTTTGTTGTAAATTTCTGTAATCTTTCCTCCAAGGATGTTGTCATGAATAAAAATTCATCTGACCCAGAAACTAGCAAAGCAATAATTGGGTGCAATTAACACAGGACGAAGAATTATATGATGTTTATAGCGCATTTCCCCTCCACCCACTACTCCTTTTTTTTTTTTCCAGAATTGAACCCTTCGCTCACTGCTACGTTTTCACACCGAGGAAATGCTTCTACATCCTGCTCTTGTCCTTTAGCTCTTTCTCTCACTCTGCATCTCTCAGTCTTCACCCCTTCATTGTATCCCTCCCTCTGCATTTCACCCATACACTCACTTCCTCTGCTCCCTCTTCAGTTCAACAGCACCACCCAGTGTCTCAACACCAACATGACATTTTTACATAACTATAGTTGATGAGGTTTTTATTTGGAACATCTGCTCATATCTCATTTTCCCCCTCACTTATTAAGACCATTAGATTTTATTGATGTCAGCTTTGCCTGCATATTAATGATTTATATGTGTGCCCACCATAATAACTTTGATTAACTGAACAAGTCTTCCTTCTCTAAGATGCCATCTGGGTTATACAACAATGACCATGACACAATTTTATTTTTCATTTTAAGTATTTAGGAAAATATTTTTTAATGCTAATAATTTGCTTTGAAATTTAAGTAAAGAGAGGACCAGCAAATGTGTGATAAAAATCATTACATTAGAATTATAGAGGTTGTTTGCAGAGGTCAGATGATGCTTGTTCTACAAATACTACCTCTCCTACGTGTCATGTATCTATGTGAAAGTTTCAGTCCTGAAATGCATTACTAATGTGTGCATAAGTAAATTACTGTGAAGGACTTTTAAAACTTTACATTACCCTTATTTTTTTGATATGACTAGTTCCTATTCATTCACGAATTGACCAAGGTGTTACCTAATAAAGCATGCTTACTCTTTTCTAAAAACATCAGTCGTTGAGTCAGAGGTGAAGTTTGAAAGAGTAAAGAGAACATTTTAAACTTTTTACTGTCACTTTTGTAGGGGGGGGGAAGTTTTACACTTGTATCACAATCAAAAGCTGATATGTAGATAAAACCCAAATGTTAGGTAGTGATTTTAAAGCAAAGACTACTAAAGCAGCACTGACTGAGTTTCAACTTTTTTCAACTTTTTCCCTTCTTTGCATGCTCCCTTGCCGCAGCAGCCAGCATTCACTGACTGAGCTGCACAGTGAAGTATGAGGGTTGAGTCACATGTAATCACAAGGAAATGATACATGCAAAGTTACAAATGCCTGAATCTCACTCTGGCCATCCAGAACCACAACAACCTCACTGTGCAACTGTTCAGGAAGTGGCACAGCTAAGAGATCTGCTCTAAACCTCAGAAATCAGAAATTACATATTTAGCCAGGATGAGCCGATACAATACTCGGATATCTGAAAAAGAAATCAATATGGTCCAAAAAAGACTATAATATCAAATAAAGGCTTTACTAAGCACAGACTAGACATGTGTTTTTAAAATGGCTGGTAATTGTCAGGGGTAAATCATCATCATCATCACAAATTTGTTGTTTACAGCTAAGTTGTTTAGAAGAATCAATAGTTACTCAAGGATATGATATCAAAATCTTTATTGGGCATAAAAGAAAAGGTATCAAGTCATTAAGTTTGGGCACATTCGGTACATTTTACAAGGTTTTAATTGTGAAAAACCAAATTCAGTTTTTTTGTTAGGTCCGACACATTCTGTTTCAAAGCAGATTGTACTGATCCTGGGCTTTACTATCCGTACACAACATGACATCTTCCCTTCCCAGTTTCCCTGTTCCACTACGGATAGAAGGTGTCACATTTACGAAACATCTTTTTCTCAGTTTAAAGACAAGACGTAGGAGGAGAGGGTAGAACAAAACTAATCAGATGTACGTCACTGGAAGTGCATGGTCTGGGAATTTTAGAGGTTGACTCATACTTAATTCTAAAAGTTACATTTTCTCTCACCATCCTTTTAAAATTGGTCCCTTCTAAGCGTTCTAATTTGATTAAGATGCAATAAAAAAAAAAACAAAAACAAAAAAAAAAACAACTGGACATCAGAGATGCTAAAGTCACTGCAATATTATCCTCAGCCTCTTATCCTTTACTGTTGTGATAACGGGGGTGCCAGTATAATATTGCACCAGACGCATTACATGTAATTGTATTAGAAAACATTTCAGCACACTGACCCTTAAAGTCAAGCCATGCACTCTCACAGAGTAATACACAGTATCCATCATCAGTGGGCCCCTGGAGGTGTTTTGTGATGAGGTGCTGTAATACAGTTTGTGATGTGGCCCTTTTTCCCCCTCAACCTGCCTCATCTACCTGTAATAGCAGGTTATGATTGCATACATTTCCCATAAGGGCTTTTTGCAATCCCAGGAGAAAAGGTAAATGTGGACTTGTGTTGATTAAATGTGTTTATAAGAGACAGGGGTTTCCATCAAAGTGTGTCTCTGAGAGTAAAAACAAGTGGAGTTCCTATCTAAGATGAAACATTGGGTTAATACTGTATGCATGGTGGTATGTACTGAGCGGGAAGGGACATATAAACTGTCAAAAGGTTGCTGTTGATTCAAGTGATGAAACTGATTGATAGAATATGAAAATGGTAGGTAGTAGTAAGTAGGTAGGTAGTGACAATAATATACATTTTGAATTGTTTGCCATTTTTCTGCCTGCCACTGCACAAGCTGCATGTTAAAGATGAAGTTAAACACCAACTGCATGTGCAACACTAAATTACACTATAAACATGCTCTCATATTCTTTCATTCAATAACAAATACTGCTTGTATCTACTGTTGATTGTGATAATGAACGTGTTTTGGTTATCAAGACAGAGCTGGTTACATCTAGTCCATAATATGTTCTATAGTGTGATGAAGATGCAGCTCATTGTGCTCGCCTTTTCATAATTAGAATTCTTCAGTAACACAGTGTTAATTCTGGCATCTATTGACTCTGATCTTCAAGTACAGGGATCTGTTGGGGATGAGGAGACAACATACTCATAGCAATAAAACAGAAAATCTTCAAAACCAGAAATGCATACTGGATACCAATATTGCTTCTGTTCCCCTTTGTACTTTCTCTAATGTTCTCCACAAGTGATGCGTTGACTGGTAGTGCCAGTACAGCAAATCCACTTACTTTCTCAAACAACATACAAGACATCAAGACAAAAAGGAAACAAAAATCTAATCTCCGAAAATCAAATCCAATTCTGATGCAACATAACTCAGTGGTTTCGTACAAGAACACTCTTTTTTTTCCCCTATTCTTTGGAAATAAAATACACAGTGTATAGAATTTGTCTCCAGCTAGAGGGATGGAGGATTGTTTCTGCCTCTTAATTTGCTATTCATTTAATGTCAGACAGCTATACACGCACAAACACACACGGGTACACACAAGAACATCACCACTGCACGTGTGCATGTCACAAGTGCGCTGTGTTCCCAGATGGTTTCATTGCCACACAATGGCAGTGCCAATCCAGCATTGGGGCTGAACTACCTGTGTCTAGAAGCCAATCACATAATTCCACAGTATAGCCCTGGGAGAGTGAGTAGAGACCTGAGCTGTTCACACTCCCACAATGCCTCACTGACACACAAAGGCAGTACCTCTGCATCCAGGGTTAGTCAGAGGGAGTCCTCCCTGTCTCAGTGTCACCACAGCATATACTTTGTGTCCTCTCTATCATGAAAGGCCCTTTCTTTCCCTCCTCATGCTCTTGCAGCAGAAACTGTCTCCCAAAGTGAGTACTTCCAGCCAGCTGTCCCAACATGCACCAGCATATTAATTCAGTGTCTACCTGATATTTTTTTTCCCCCTCTGTCATCATACATTCCTTTTATTTATAGATCACAACTGCATTTCAAGTGAGTATTTCAATCTTCAACCATTTTGCCTCCAGAGTAATGTCAAGTCAATTTTGTTTACAGTATACAGCCCAACAGTTGGCCTCAAAGGGCTTCACAGTCTGTACAGGAGGTGACAACCTCAATCCTCACATCGAGTTAATTAAAGCTCTCAAAGAAACCCTTGCACGGGGGAAAAATCGGAGAAATCTCAGGAAGAGCCACACGGAGGGATCCCTCTTCTAGGACAGACGTGCGGTAGGTATCACATGTACCAAAACAAGTTTAGCAGATTATACAAACAAAACATCACATTTACAAAGAAAGGAAAGAGAAGAAGACAGAGACCAGGAGCTGTGTTGTGTTTGTGAAAGAAAGAGAAAATGTCTGGTGAGCAGCAGTTCTCCAAGCGAAAATGTGTTGTTGATGCCACTGTCAGAGGAGTATGATCAGACTGGTTTGAAATGTTAGAAAGGCAGGTGAGGACCATGTCTAAACACACAACATCAGACCCTGAAGATGGATTACAGCATCAGAAGACCACGCTGGGTGCCACATGCACCTGTTACTTTACTAGGCATCAACTAGTTCTCCATTGTGGGACTATCTTATCTTATCTTATGTCACTACTAAAGTAGAAAGTGAGCATGCATGGTAAAAAATACATCCAAATGTATTTCAAAATAAAATACCAAATACACTACTAATAAAATGATCAAAATAAACAGCAAAATACAGCAGGCACATCATGTATCAAAATAAAAAACTGCATTTTTCCAAATTTTCAAAATACTAAAAAACTATGCAAAAAAGAGAATAAGTATGAGGCGTGCCGTGTGCACATATAGTCTGCTGTCAAGTCGGGTCAAGACAGTAAACAGCACAACCAAATTTGTGTACAATTCTAACAAAAATGTAGATTAAATAGCCCATAATGTAAACCATAACTACCACAATTGGTAGAGTATGTGACTGTCAACGTCTCATGTTGCTGTTGCAGCACAGTTGGCTATGAATTGACAGGTACAAAACTCCTACGCACAGAGCAAAATGACAGTAAGAAGAGTCATAGCGATAACAACTTTCAAACGTGATTCTTTGGTTGTACACAGCTGACAAAAATCCAACTGAAATGGTGAGATGACATGAAGTTAACAGTGAGAGATGGCAGCCAATATTTTCAGGTTAAATTACAGATAGCTTCTCCGAAGAATACCTAGCATTACACTGAACAGGAACTAATTCAGAACAAAGTGATGCATGGTTGAGATAAATGTGTTATTAAAAGAAACTACCAACATTACGTTACTTCCCTTGCATTGAATCAACTTCCTCTCTCATCTCAACAAGTATGGGCAAAGCAAAGTAGGCGAACTAAGCACCATGCAGTCCAATCTGCAGCAGTACCTCGCGTTTCAATACATGTATCAGAAATACTGCCCATCCCTGCAAGTGAGCATGTACAGGTTTACATTAAAAAAAGACATGCTACTTGATGCAAGTGTGAATCTCAACTACCTCACACCAAACTGACACAAGAACAACATAGTACATTTAATATCTGACACACATAATCAACAACAGAGTGCCAGTAAATTCTGTATATACAATGTAATTTTATTGTTGTTGTTGTTTTACTTGCTGACAGACTTGGATTCTGTAAGATAAACTTCCACACAGAGCACACATACATTTAAAAAAAACAAATCAACCACAGTGTTTGCAACATATCCACATGCACAGCATCATTTGCATTTCAGCACATTTACAAAGTTTTATACGTAGGCCATCCAGTGCTCCATTCAGTGAGCCAGAATGTAGCTCTGACTTTGATACCAGTGCCAGTCTGACATTTAAATGGTCCAAGCAACAAAGATGGTACAGCAGTGCAGACAGAGAGAAGAGACAGCTCTCACAAATTAGATATATTTTATAATTTTATATATATATATATATATATATATATAAAATATATATATATAATGTAGCTCTGACTTTGATACCAGTGCCAGTCTGACATTTAAATGGTCCAAGCAACAAAGATGGTACAGCAGTGCAGACAGAGAGAAGAGACAGCTCTCACAAATTAGATATATTTTATAATTTTATATATATATATATATATATATATATAAAATATATATATATAATGTAGCTCTGACTTTGATACCAGTGCCAGTCTGACATTTAAATGGTCCAAGCAACAAAGATGGTACAGCAGTGCAGACAGAGAGAAGAGACAGCTCTCACAAATTAGATATATTTTATAATTTTATATATATATATATATATATATATATAAAATATATATATATAATGTAGCTCTGACTTTGATACCAGTGCCAGTCTGACATTTAAATGGTCCAAGCAACAAAGATGGTACAGCAGTGCAGACAGAGAGAAGAGACAGCTCTCACAAATTAGATATATTTTATAATTTTATATATATATATATATATATATATATAAAATATATATATATAATGTAGCTCTGACTTTGATACCAGTGCCAGTCTGACATTTAAATGGTCCAAGCAACAAAGATGGTACAGCAGTGCAGACAGAGAGAAGAGACAGCTCTCACAAATTAGATATATTTTATAATTTTATATATATATATATATATATATATATAAAATATATATATATAATGTAGCTCTGACTTTGATACCAGTGCCAGTCTGACATTTAAATGGTCCAAGCAACAAAGATGGTACAGCAGTGCAGACAGAGAGAAGAGACAGCTCTCACAAATTAGATATATTTTATAATTTTATATATATATATATATATATATATATAAAATATATATATATAATGTAGCTCTGACTTTGATACCAGTGCCAGTCTGACATTTAAATGGTCCAAGCAACAAAGATGGTACAGCAGTGCAGACAGAGAGAAGAGACAGCTCTCACAAATTAGATATATTTTATAATTTTATATATATATATATATATATATATATAACATAGGGAAGCCTGTCACTTTTTAGTAATTTCCAGGACCTTATTTAAAATTCTTTTCTTTTTAATATTACAATGTTCACTCAAAACTATGCATCTTATCTGGCTATTATAATTTGTTGTTTATTCAAAGACCTTTGAAATTCATTTCTAAATTTCACTGCACACAGTATATTTTTTTTCTTTTATCACGTTAGATTAAATAAATGAAAGCCAAAATCAATTGACAATCAGCTATTCAACTCAAATCATATCTCTTTTATATAGAAACATTTTATATAGTTTAGACACAAAGCATGTGCACCACCAAGCAAGCCATGCATTAGTGCATGCATGAATTGAGGGACTTAAAATTTAACATTTTTTAAGCACATTTGCTAGAAGATATTATAATTGGCAGATTATAATATCTTGACAGATTGACAGACAGCAGACTATCACAAACTACAGGCAAGAGTCCAACACAAACAACAATTTAAAGCCTCTGCAAACACACAGCAGTCAAGTTATTTGACACTATTTTTTGTAATGAAAACAAAACTCTCCATAAAGTTCTGAAAAGACGGATAAAAATTCACTTGGGGCATCTAATATCTGACATTTTACTGTTTTAGAGCTGAATTCATGGCCACACAATTACATCTGGCAAAGTCTGGCAATGTCCACTTTATTTAACATACCTATTTTCATAAAAGCACATCATTAAGTTAACCTTTATCCTGCAGTGAAACAAATTACAAGTACAGCTACTCTTTTTGTTTTAAAAATATATATTACTACTTTAAACGTTAAAGAAGTAATTTAAATGAAGCACACACATTTAAATTGTTACTTTGAGTTACCGTGCATGAGGTCCAGTCTTCCTTCCTGGTTTGGCCAAAGGACGTGCGAGGGCGGAGCCTGACTAAATGCAGAGGCCCTGGAAATTGGACCTAACCAACATCTGACAAGCAATGGGGGGGATTTAATGTGTTTGGTATTTTGTGTCATTTTCTTTAGTTTCCCCTCTTGTTTTCAAATGGTCTTATCAGTCAGGATATATTATGCCCCCCTCCCCCTTTGTGAGTTTGTTGAGTTAGTGTTGTGTTTGGATAAGCAGTTGATAAGAGTTGAGTGGAGGGGCTCTGATTTCAACTACTTTGTACTTCTTACTCCTTTTGGAAAATAAATATTGTAATTTTTTTCTACATCATCCTATGTTCCTTCTCTCTTTGAATGCTTGGTCCATGACACCCATACACACTTTTTAATTGAAAATATTCTCAACTTTAAGAGGCAATAAAAACAACATAGTGTAATTCTTCTAGACTGTGTAATGTCACAGCAAGAATCCAAAAGTGTAGCAAAAAAGGCAACTGGACTTAGTTGAATTTCTTGAAGACGTTTCGCCTCTCATCCAAGAGGCTTTTTCAGTTCGAAGAAGCCTCTTGGATGAAATGGCGAAACGTGATCTTCACAGACACGTCACAGCAAGAACAGTACATAAAAGGTACTTACTGGTACTTACAGTACAATGAAGGAGTTAACAATTGGTGTTTTTTAGATGAAAGAAGAAATTAATTATACTTTAATTTAAGTTTTCTTGTACTTAATGACTACCTGTGGGGTATTTAGGGGAAGGAGTAAGAAATTATACCATAAGTATTTTTGAATTACTGAGTATCTACAGTATAATATAAAAAAAGTAAGTATAAAATAAAAATTAAGTAAAAATTAAGTATATTATAAGCACATTTGTAAATATTTATTTCCTACAGAGTATTATACAGGAAAGGATAAACAAATAATAACAAGTCTATTTGAAGTAATGGGTACCTACAGTACATGGTATTTTTGAATAAAGGGAATAAATTACATTGTAAGTATCAGGTACTTTTCATCATTTTATATTTCATGGACATTTGGATTAACATTTGGATTAATGTTGAAAATCTCTGTAATCTCTTTGTTGAACATTATGAACATACAGTCATCCATCCAGCTACTGGAAATGGAATGTTCATTCTTGTCTATTTCAGCATTCCCACTGTGAGTACAAGCTTGGGCCCTCCTTTCATCCAGCTTATAAGGGGCAGGCAACCAGATTTGTCCACTTACTTTGCAGGTCCATTGCAGAGTGTGAGGGTTTCCATTACCACGTTGTGATGTATGCTAATAATCTTCAGTCCTGTGGTGTAAAAAGCTCAAGTTTTAATGGTAGCCCTGCACAACCACCATGTCCACAGATGACCAAAGAGAAGGTCTGTAAACAGTTTGTATGCCATCACCGAGGACAAGATGACCCATGCCATTTCAGCAGTTCCCTGTGAAGTGCCACTTCTGTCCACCCAAGAGCTCCTGGAGACGCAAATCAGCAGGGGGTGTGGTAAGACATTTAAAATGAATGAGAAAAAGATTGTACCTTTATCGAAACACAACAGTGTTTTCAGCAGTTTACAGGCAGGGAAATGCACAGTAAAATCAAATCCCGTCTTGTCTGACAAGACAAATTTATCACAGGAATACTTTTTTACTTTTTTAGCATGTTATTGTTCAACATGTTATGTCTAATCACAGTTTTGTATGCGCTTTTGATAAGTCAGTCACTGCCATGGCCTGATAATGTGTTGTGACCACCAATCAGTCAACAAGTGTAACTGTCTGTAAGAAAAAAATAATAATAAAGCTTTATTAATTTGGATTGATTTCTTTCAGCTTCTATGTGTATGTATTGTAATTCTAATACATGTATTCAGAGTATTTGAAGATTATAGTTTCTTAATATATTTCTAAAATGTATTTTGATAACACTGTATGTTGAAGTGATACTTTGGATTTCATAATAATGCAAGTAGAAAAAGTTCATTGTATAAAACTTTATTCTAAAACAACATAAAAGCAAAACTATAATGATATCTATAAATAACTCAAACGGTCAACTCGTTGGCTGTTTAAAGCATTTCCTCCACCAGTGTAGGCATCTCTCTACACCTCTAGCAGATGCACTATGGCAGTCCTCCATGAAGCAGAGTCGGGGTACATTGGGTAAATGTCAAACTGGGATCCCACAGAAGAACAGTGCTCCAACACTTGATGTGCCTGACTTAATGTTCAAAAGTTGAATTTTCTCCAATAGTGGAAACAGTAAAAGGATCAAGATGATCATACCAGGCAAAGATGAATATCTTGAAATACATAAAAACTTTGTAAGCAATGACATTTGCTAGTGTTTAAAATACATCAATGTACAATTGAATATCTATTATTGTTGTATATTATTGTTATTAAGAATGACAGAAAGTTAAGCAGAAAAATCAGTTTGAACAACCACACAAATAACACTGTAAATAAATATATTCAATTCAATTCAATTTTATTTGTATAGCGCCAAATCACAACATACATTATATCAAGGCACTGTACATAGTAAGGCCATAGTATAGTATATAACTAACATGGTTGTAATTAAAGAAAACCCCTGTATTTTAAAGGACTACTACTTACATATTCATGCAATCCCCTACCATTTTAACTCTTGGGGTTCTAATTTTGCAAGGTGGAGCAGCGTAGTGCAGCCCACGCAGTGGTAATTTTGTCCGGTGCTGTGCTGAAGGTGCACTGAAAGGTCGCCAACTCCAACCTGGTCAACTCTTGGCGTAAGGCGAAGCGCAGCCGGTCTAGTGGTGATTTGGCTGACTGGCGCACAGTGCGCACACCTCACCAAAACCTCACAGGCAAGTTTACAGAATGTCAGGCACATTTCAATGCAATTAATAATCACAACAACCACTATTTAATGTAACTATCTGAATCAGCACATACATTCATATCTCTATTGACCCGTCACATCTGATGTCAGATCAAAGGCGGTTGGCACGTGTAATGGAATTTAATTAACGCAACTGAAACGGTGATGCAAACTAATGGCTTCACAATTCTCTCAGCCAACCACAAACAGCCTCGGCATCGGCTTCTCTCATCTCATAAAATTCAGTGCATTCTTTGTGGCAAGTTGCGTACTACACAACATAGTACGCAACATGCAGGCAGAGCAGCAGAGCGCACAGGCATGGAGAGACCACCTGGCTGCACAGCTCTGTCCTTAAATTTTTCTGTTTATACATTTTTGGCCACAATTCAATCATATTAAAGGTACATAAAATTACTCATGAAACAAAATTATGTTAACATCAGTTTTATTGATTTATTGAACTCCTTCTTCCTCATCGCACGATTTATTCACATCTTTGATTTTGTGGAATCCAGAGTTACATGCCAAAATAATCATAATTCAATTGGAGTAAGACAAGTTAATTTCACATGCAAACACTAGTGACAAGGGCCAGACCACGAGCTTGGCAATGCGCCCTTTAAGCACAGGTGCTTACACGCAGTATTTGTTTATGTTGTGATCTGTGCACACGACTTATCTTTATTACACAGGGTTTAAATATAGGTTACTCAACGTGAGTGTCTTTATTAGTGGAAAAATGTGTTTACCTTACTCATAATGCCAACCTCAATCCCACCAAAGCCCTCAATGCTTATGGCTGAGAGGGTGGAGGGTGCAATGTCCTCCGCCAAGCTCATGGCCACACTGGTGCAGGGGCTGCCCCTGGTGCTTTTGTTTGGCGCTTCTTCTTACATCATTGAACCGTTTTGTTTTTGTTTTTGTTTTTTTTTTTTTACACTGGGCATCAGTTCTCAGTATGTCAGGGTAAACCTGATTAATAATATTGGTAACATTTTGCATCATCAGCCCATAGAGGTCTGTTCGCATGACCATATATTCGGCCACTACGAGCTTGGACAACCGGACCAGTACATCAGTTTTTGTCCATTTGACACTGCTCCTGCCTTTTTGTCCATGGCGAAATGAAACTTGCACTGTGCCTCCTGTGGCACATTTAAAGGTGAGGAGAGGAGCTCCTTTGATTGGTGAAGACTGTGTTAAACCCAGTCACGCCTTCTCTCCCTCTCTTTGCTACTTGCTGGTAGGAGAGACTGAGGCAGGACCCTGCACTGTGTACGAAACCTGAAAATTGTGCTTGGCCTGCACTACGCCTGACCTGGTCTACGAAATTAGAGCCCCTTCACTCCATCAATATCCTTGGTGCTGAGGACATCTCATCTCCTCCTCCTCCAGAACCAATACTATCAACACAGTCTTCCATGCAAGGTAATAGAAACGTGTCAGGTAACATCTATGTCATTCATAGAACATTCATACAAGATGGGACGTTATTAAACAGAGTAGGGTATGCCTGGAACATAAAGAGTACATTTTTACACTGTTAGTCCTGAGGTAGGACAGTTGTGTATCTGAGTTAGACAACTTAGCACTCTGCTGACCATCAGAGGGCACCACCAAACCCTCATCTTTTTCAGGCTTCACACATACCAAGGAAGTAGATATGCTTCCTACTCTACCATTCTCCTGCCTAACCTGAACAAGAACGGCAGCTTCTCTGGAATGATAAGGTTTTATCATTGTGTGACATTTCAAATGTTTCTTTCATCTAAGTTCAGGTGTCAAAATAACAATCGGTGTCAGATATTTTACTTTTTACAGTGTAGGGGCCAGAGAAAGAAGCAGTGAGTGCTGAACCAGGAATCAGGAACAACATTAAAACTTAAGTATCAGACAGCAAATGGTGTTTGACTGCTTTCTTATCATACCGCTGCTTCATATTTTCTTGAGAGGAGGAGAGGGCTTCAGACGCCAGCAAGGACGCATGCTGCAATTGCTTAGGGCACTAAAAATCAGACAGGTAGTTTGGTAAAACAAGGAGGTAACAAACTGTTCTTTCAGCACCTGTTCCATGTGTCTCCCGGTGAGAGAGAAATAAAGAATTTTGAGAGTCCACCAGTTGTCTTTATGTTTTATTCTGCAGATCATAATGGTCTGCAAAGGAGTTCAAAAAAGTGAAGTGTATTACAGCTTCTTATAGGCAAAAACAGCTGCACAGGAAGAAGCATTATGCCCATAAAAGGTAAAAGTGTGCATCCCTTCAAAAGCAAGGGAGAAAGATGGAAGTGTGCATCCCTTCAGGGAGGTTAGCACTACTCCAAGGCCAACACGTGTTTCTTATCAGTTATAATGAGACAAATGTCAAGTTGTAAGGTGAAGAGTTGCAAACGTCAAGTGTACGTGAGCTTCTGCACATGCGCTAAGCATAGGATAGGACATAGGATTTTCCATTACACACCTTTAATGGAACATGCACAATATGACCAAGTTCAGCAGTATCATAGAAGTTGAATTCACAACATGGTTTTGAGGGTTTTCCACAAATATGTATACCTACCATCAGGAATTGTCTTTGAGCATACTTGTAGGTAACAGGTGCTTAAAACATATACCATACAGAATACCATACTGAAACACTCTGTCATCAAATAAATAGATGTCCTCTCTTTCCCTGGATGAAGTAGAATCCAGTCATGGTTAACTGTCCCTTCAGCACATGCATTTATATCTATATCGACTGTCCCATCACATCTGATGTCAGATCAAAGGGGATTGGCACATGTAATGGAATTGAATTAATGCAACTGTAATTGTGATGCAAACTAACGACTTCATATCTCTCTCAGCCAACCACAAACAGCCTCTGCATCAGATAGTGAGAATACGGTATATTTAGACTCGTCTCATCAGACCACATGACCTTTTTTTTTTTCCTATTAGCCTCACAGCTTAGTGGATTATTTAAGGCTACACAGCTATTCAGTCCCAATCCCTTGAGTTTTCTTCACATTGTGTCTGTGGAAATGCTCTTACTTTCACTGTGTTTGAGTTTATTAAGGTGCATTCATTGTCCAGATGTTGTCAAAATGCGCACAGCAGCATCAAGAACTGTCCCAATTGTCACATGAATTGTTGGCTTCTTCACATCAACATTTGCCCTCTTTTGAAGGATTGGTGTATCCTTCGTGGCTGATGATATCCCAGAATTCTTTGCACGCCAGAAGCCGACCAATAGGGGTGGCATTGATGCATCTTTTAACTGTTTGCCAATCAACATATATAGATTAGATTAGATTCAAATTTATTGTCATTACACATTTCCTGGTACAGAGCAATGAAATGCAGTTTAGCATCTAACCAGAAGTGCAATAAGCAGCAAGTGTATGTATCATAAATAATGTGTATGTAGGCACTATGGTACATATGAACAATACTTACAGATGAGGACCTATGTACAGGTGAGACCATATACACAGGTGAGTGAGCAGATATATGTACTATGAACATATTATACAGATGGATATGTGCGTTAAATGTCAATAAACTATAAAGAGGAACTATAACATATTTACAATAAAGGAGATGGTAGATGATACATTAGTGCAAAATACAGATTAAGTGGGTATTAAACAGTGCATAAATAATAAATAATAAGCAGTAGCTATCTAGAATTACTAACCAAGTGCAATGTTCGGTACATAGTACTGTGCAAATAGATAGTTAAAGTGAATTTGTGCAAAACAGTCCAGTAGTGCAGTGGTGGTGGTGTAGCGGTCCTGGTCAGTGACAGTGAGGGAGTGAGGAGAGATAGTTGTGGTTGGGTGAGTGGTTGTGAGGGGGTGGGCAGTGGGAGTGGAGGGGCTGTGGAGGGGGGAGTCAGTGGGGGTTAGAGTTCAGGAGCTTCACAGCTCTGGGGAAAAAGCTATTCCTCAGTCTGCTGGTCCTTGTTCTGAGGCTTCTGAAGCGCCTGCCTGAGGGCAGGAGGGAAAACAGTCCATGTGCTGGATGGGAGGAGTCCTTCAGAAAGCTGCAAGCTCGGCGTAGACAGCGCTTCTTCTGGACGTCCTCAATGGCAGGAAGTGGAGTCCCTGTAATGTGCTGGGCAGTTTTCACCACCCGCTGCAGTGTTTTGCGCTCTGCAGCAGAGCAGCTCCCATACCAGACTGTGACACAGTTGGTTAGGATGCTCTCGATCACGCAGTGCTAAAAGTTCACCAGGATGGCTGAAGATAGGTGGATCTTCTTCAATGTCCTCAGGAAGAAGAGGCGTTGGTGAGCTTTCTTGACCAGAATGGAGGTGTTGGTGGTCCAGGACAGGTCCTCTGAGATGTGGGTCCCCAGAAACTTGAAGCTGGAGACACGCTCAACGGCCATCCCGTTGATGTGAATGGGGTCATGCGTGCTTCTTCTCTCCTTCCTGAAGTCCACTATGAGCTCCTTGGTTTTTCTGGTGTTAAGGAGCAGATTATTGTCAGCACACCATGCGGCCAGGTGCTGTATCTCTTCCCTGTAGGCTGTCTCATCGTTGTTGCTGATGAGGCCAATCACTGTAGTGTCGTCTGCGAACTTGATGATGGAGTTGGATCCATGCACAGGCCTGCAGTCGTAAGTGAAGAGGGAGTAGAGGAAAGGGCTCAGCACACAGCCCTGTGGCACGCCAGTGTTCAGTGTGACAGTGGTGGAGCAGGTGCGGCCTGATCTCACATGTTGTGGTCTGTTGGTTAGAAAATCCATAATCCAGGTGCAGAGGGAGTTGTTGATGCCCAGGGCTTCAAGTTTGGTGATTAACTTGGAGGGGATGACAGTGTTGAATGCTGAGCTGAAGTCAGCAAACAGCAATTGGGTGTATGTGTTGCTGTTGTCCAGGTGTATGAGCACAGAGTGCAGTGCTGTGGAGACTGCATCGTCTATGCTCCTGTTGTTGCGGCAAACTGGTGTGGGTCCAGTGTCGGTGGGAGGGAGTCCTTCAGGTGTGCCAAGACCAGTCGCTCAAAGCACTTCATGATGATGGGTGTGAGTGCTACGGGGCCTAAAAAGAACAAGAATCTTCTTTTTTTTCCTCCTCTAAACCTCACAGCAACATGACAAATGTTTTCTTTGTAATAACATGACAACAGGCTGAGTGAGCCCAGAGACACATACAAAAACAAACAATGAATAAAGAAAATAATCTAAACTCTAAAATGACAACAAAAAAACAAGAAGATATAATTACATAATTCTTTTTTTTTTCCTATCATTTAACATTGACACAAAGTAATTTCAATTGATTCTTCATATATTATTTAAACAGAGTTTAGGTCTTTAGAATCTACATTTATGGATTTAAAATTGCAAGAAGAAGTTGCTTAATTTAGGTTTATTTGAACTTCAAATTTGGTTTTATTTGACTACTCTATGTCAGAAATTATCTGCTGTTAATAATAATAATAATAATAATAATAATAATAATAATCACCATCATCATCTTATTCCAGGTTAGTAACATTTACTTTTGGAATGACATGATTTAAAAGAAATTATTTGACTGGTCCATGTTTGTCTCTCGGCCTGAGATACATCATATGCCAACATCTGCATTGATGCATCTCCATTTCCTCCAGTATTACGTAAAATATTTAACAAAAAATATCACTTACTAAAAATCACCTAAAATACTACTACTAGTTCGACAACTATGATATTATTAGAATATATATTAGATGTATTTATTTTATATCAGATATGTTTATATTATATCTTTAGGATGTTTTGGTTGATTGGGGGTTAAACAAGCTTGGTATACAGCCTGGATTTATTAGGGGTGAGTTGTGGGGGCTAGACCATCTCATTTTTCACAGTGTCTGACTTCGGCCTCTTTCAAGTGTGCAGCCCACAAGACCAGTAACCCTGTTGGCAGCCTTGACTATTGAGATGCACCTATTATGTGCTATCTCAAAATGCTGCTTAAAATCCAGCGGACCAGCTACTATGAAATGATGAAGGTGTTTTGTTCACAGTCAAGACTATATTCTAAAAATCCTATCAGAGATGACAGAGAATGAAAATGTGGTAGCTGACCTGTGCATCAGGTCTGCTGACTCAAATTAAGCAACATCTTTGAAATAGGGTGAGTGCTTTGTATCTCGAAACCAGCAAATGGAAGACATACAGACCATGGTAATCCCATCATAACTCATACCAGTCTCTGAAAAGTTCACTGCTTAACATCTTTCACAGGACCATTTCAGAAATGGAGAACAGATTCTCTCAGAAGAATGTTGACCCAGTGAAATCCATGTCTACCCCTTGCACCCAATTCTAGTCAATTTCTGGATCCCATCCTGCTGGAGTCTCTGGTTCTGCTTGCTGACACGACTGCCAAAGTTTGAAAAATGAAATTCTTGTGACAAAACCGATGTTGATCAAGAAATTAGCAAATCATTCAGACTTTTATACTTATTTCAAGGGCCCTGCTTCACAAATGCAATCACTTTAAAATGACTTCCTTTTTGTGAAGGCCAACATTTCTTTCACACACTTGGAAAAGGATGACGTCCCATTTTGTTTACAATTTAATGTCACTATTTCTTATTCCTTTTTTTTAATTTATTTTTTTTGGAATGTGTAGGATTTGCAAGCTCAGTGCATATGAAAGGGCTGATTTTTCTTTTCCTCCATCTCTCACATGCTCTGTGCCCTATGTGACAGTTTTAGAAAAGCTGCCCTTTTATCATCTTAGGAATACCTACAGTAGAAGAAAACAAGCTTTAACTGGAAGCACCTCTTTGCACCTGGTAATAAAATATGCTTTCTGTGATCAGATAGTGATCAGAGAGTGCTGGTATTAACATGCATCTCTGGGGTCCACATCACAGTCTGGTTCACAGTCTGGATCCGATTACAGTCTGATCAAGGTCACCCCCCCCCCACCCCACCCACCCTTAAACCACACACTGCATCAATCACAGCATCATGGCTTCACAGGAGAAAAGTCTGGGTGCTGAACTGACCTGCCTGCACTCCAGAACTTTTACCAATAGAAAACATTTGGTGCATCATGAAACGAACAAATTCCCAGGACTGTGGAGCAGCTAATCCTGCATCAGACAAGAATGGGACAACATTCCTTTCCTAAAACTCCAGCAACTTCCTAGACGTTTCCAAAAAAGTTTTTAAAGGTCATATAGTATGGTCTTTTTGAACCAAAAATCGAGATTACTAAATTAAACAATATCTATGGTCAAAAACTTCATAGTCTCTTCAGATTAAGCCAGTTTATTGCAGCTCTTTGCCAGCCTTTGAACAGGCACTCTGTTTCTGAGCTAATGCCCACTCCCCAGAACACTGAGTCTCTTGTGATTGGCCAGCTACCAAGTGCATTCCCACTTGCCTGTGATTGGCCAGCTACCAGCTGACTGCTCCACGGTGCTTCTTCTTCTTTTTCAGGTTGAATGTTCACACCCATGACCGGGAGTAGCTGTTGGGGGAGGGTTCGTTGCACGTCAAATGTGCCAGTTACGTAACTAAACTCGACTTTTCAAAACCGCTTGCTCGAGCTCAGGTAAACAGAGAAGCCCTTCTTTCTCAGAAGTGGCTGAAGTGTTTATTGTGACACTTTAGTGATTTTTACATACGGGAAGGACACAGGGACACACCAAAAAAAAAGAAATGTGATTTTCCAGTGAATGTCCCCTTTAAAAGAAGAGGAGACACAGTGGTAAACATCACCCTGTTCTAACTTTTTCAGAGTGAGCTAATATTTTTCATGAAATGGTAAAATGAGATGCGGTAAAATCATTAACATGCACCATAATTATTTAATTTATTCTTATATATCATTTATTTATTTATTTTGCCAATATACTGGATGTTCAAAAGATGTCTTTTACCTCCCGTGATTACAACAGGGCATATGTCAGCAAAGTATAGATATCCCTTTTTAGCATAGCAAAGTAAATTGCTTTTACTGTTCCTCGCCTGCATCTGACCTTCATCTCTAAACCATTCTATCATATAGGCTGTAAAACCACCAATTCAATTTCTATTCAAACATTTTAGCATAGATTTTATATTCAAAGCTGAGTCTAAAGGAGAAGGGTCTGCAGCTGATGGTAACAAAACTATTTCTAACATTCTTCAGCTGTTAAAATATGTGTGGGTGTTATCAAATTGCTATTACTTAGCCACTAAGAGAAGAGAAGTAAAAAGACCTTAAGAAATAGAAAATGCTAATCCAATTTGCCATCTACAAGGATGTGTGTGGGCTTGATCTTAAGTATATCACACAGTGCATGTGAATAGCTCATTCTATGGGGCAGCCACTGCTGGCTGGTTTTTAAGTGCAAGATTGCAGCAAGGTCAAAACAAAAATGCTATTTGTTGACTTGGAAACAGCACTCTGGCAGCAGGCCAGATGATGCAACATGCTCTCCTGTGGATCCTGCTTCCTGCAAATTCTTCTTTCCTTTAGAGGCACCATTTCATGCACAAATCTGAGCTATGTATAATGTAGGAATATTCCAAGATTCGGTTGAATTTGTGCAGCCACTATAAACAATTTCTACTATACATGTTTGCTGAGGAGAGATTTAGAGACGGGAAAAAAAACGGAGTCCAATGTTCTTTTTTTTTTTACTTAAAGCTGTTATGAGTAAGTTCTAAATATCAACAAATGTCTGTTAGATTCAAATAATTGTCAAAAGAGTTCACAGCATGCTAATAAAGCCTAACAGCTTGACAAGTCAGCTCTCTATTTCTCAGTTTAGCCGGGTGCAGCATAGTGAAATCACAGTGAAATTACCATGAATTATTTAGATGGATCACTTTCCACGCAAAGGGTGGCAGCTCCACAGGATGCATATACTGTAGAGAAATGCAGATAAAAGCATATTTTGAGGTCCCCATGTGAATATACTGTAGTTGCCACATATAAAAGATTCACCTACGGCCTATTAGATGTCTGCAGCAGCAGTGGGTGAATGAAAAACAAAAGCACAAACATTTAATTCATGAGATTTGATTTGTTTCTTCAAGATGTTCCATATATACAGTATAACTTGTACTAAATCCCTCAGATTTATTAAATTATGGTGTATGTGACAGTTAAGGGTCTCTTTCTTTCTCTTCTCATGTATCAATGCATTTGTGCATGACAAATTTTCAATTCATGCTAAAACTCAGATGTCACTATATTTTGGGATGCTTTACATTTCCAGTGCATGAATATTATTGAATTACATAATTTGAATGAATGAATGTATGCAATGATATAGTGTCACGTCAAATCAAGTAACCTTAGCAAGACCAAGGATATGTGTGCAGCAATGTTTTAATGAATATAAGGCCAACAGAAGAACTACAATTATACTCAAATTATGTAGGGAAAAGCATAGTACAACAACAACAACAACAATAATAATAATAATAATGATGATGATGATGATGATGATGATGAGTTTCGACCATAAGAAAGATCAAATTTAAATCTTAGCATATTTCTCTTGATTTGCCTTGGAAAGTCAAGACACTGCATCTTTATTTTCTATCTATCCTCTCCTTTCACTCTTTCCCTAATTGTTCTTTATTTTCTCAGTCCTTAAATCCACCACCACCGCTTATCTCCTGCTCATCCCACATTTAAAATCCCCTCATCATCACCACTTGTCTTCCTCATGTCCATACGTCACCACATCTTTCACATCAAACATGAAGACTGTGCAGTTTTCAGTACAGACAGATAGATGGCGGTGTTTCCCCAGTAATAGAGCTTCGCTGAATTGAAAGTCACTTGAAATTCCCTTTAAAGATTTGGGGCTTTTAATAAATCATTTGGTGCTGCAGGCTTATGATCTACCTCTCTACCCTCTTGCTGCCTTTGAGGACTACACACATATTGATTTTATGATTTCTTTCTTAAATACTCTAACAAAGAAGCCGATCTAACCAGATCTGAAGACCACATAATAAAAAATCATGCAAACTTACATATGTGCTTGCCTTGTCTTGAGATACACAGATATCACACACTGACTTGGGGACAGAGAGGACATGAAAAAAATGGATGCAGGGCTGGTGGGGGGATGCACACGTCAACAAATTATAACGTGTTCATTTAAAATCTGATTTTCCTCATGTTACATGCATGTTACTGGTGTAAGAAATGGGGAAGGGTGGTGGGGGGGGGTCAGCAGTAAAACAGTGACTGAGGGGGGGGGGGGGGGGGGGGGGGGGGGGGGGTCAGCAGTAAAACAGTGACTGAGGGTGTGATGACACAAAAGTGCCACTAGATGTAGAAAGAGTGCTGTGTGTTATTTTTGAAAAGAGGAGAAAAGCAAATGATAAAAATGAGAAATTGACTTCATGATAATTAGCTCTCTCTCTCTCTAATCTAGATTTCAAAAATTCATGTAATAAATCCTTTTCAAGGAGGAGATTGCTGTGCATGGAAATGTCACCAGGGACTTATTTCAGATTTAATTTTGTGTAAAACATTCAAAGGCAATTAAAATCTGAATAAATGTGTGCAGACCATCTCAGTCTCTGTGCTTAGCATTTTATCATTATTTTCCACTGAAAGTGAGAAGCCCCGTGGTCTTAGGCGGATAATCTGTGAATGGAAGGTAGGCAAGATGCTCATTGTCATCCTGATCACATTCTTTTAAACTGCCCCCAGTGGTTTATGGGGCAACACTTTTTGCAGATTCTTGACAGAATATTTCATCGAATCTGTTTTTTTGTTGCTTCGCCTTGAAACTGAGATGCATATATTTTAAACATAAACAAATCTGCAACACTCGAACCCTTATCAAATTAGTTCACACTCATTATACCAATATTTAGATCCTGGGTCAGCTGGCAACATTCCCCTGCTGCACACAGGAAGTGAGTTTTTTTTTTATGTCAAAGCTGTGTGAGTAAAGTGAGATGACTGCAAACAGGGTGTAGATTGAATGAAAATACAAAACAGCATCGACAAAAAGTTCCAGAAGTTAATTTTGCTAGTCCAAAAAAAGAAACGGGTTGTTCAGCAGTTTGATAGGAATTCTTTTTGTCCCTGTCCATCCCTGCTCTGCTGCTGATATTACTGCTTTACAGAGCTCATTTTTGTATGAAGGGGGAGCAAATAATAACTTTACATTTCTGTCCACAAAGAACAAGCAGAGATGGAATAATAGCATCAACAACAGAAATCCACAAAATTACACACTGCAGCTTAAATGTGAGACTGTACATTATTTCTTTCAGAAATTATAGGCAGTAATCAATGAAATCAAGACTATTTCCATACAAGGATTTTACAGTACTGGTTTACTGTCAGCCTGTAAATGAATTCTTGTCAAAAAGCACCTTCTACTTTTCCCCTTCAAATGGCTTCATGATACATTTTAAACACAGACTCTACTGTAGTTTTTTTTTTTTTTTTTTTAATTCCAGCCTAGAGAGAGCTTTTACAAGTCATAAACATCATTCATGACTTATTATAGCTCAGATGCACGTTTCAACTGTGCTCACTGGCGATTCTCCTGAGTTAAAAGACACAAAATCAAAGGGAAAACAAGGCTACTTGCATTGTGAGTGGCTGATAATGCCGTGCATGCATTTTTAAGAGGAACAAGGAGAAAGGATTAAGAGAGTAGTGCAGTGAAAGCCCCAGCTGTAAACAACATGACAGTCACTGAAGCCGTAACCTGGGTTTAATCCCTGCTCTGTGATGGTTTACCTCAACACATAAGGTCAGCCCCGTAATAATTATGTCAATTCCCATTACATCTTACTGGATCTCCATCTGCAACTTTTCAGGGACCGTCTCTGTTTCATGACAGCAACAGAGAGAGGCATGAACCCAGGGAACCTGCTATAAAAGGGAAAGCACAATTTCACTGCATATAGTTGTTCTGCCCTGTATTAGTGTTTATATTATTATATTATTTTTTAAATTCTTCTTTCCTTTAAATGAAATGTGAATTCATGTATGTGCTAGAAACAAAACAATTAAGTCAAAGGAGGAAGAACACAAGAACACAGAAGAGGTCAATGGCAACTTTACGGTGGCTAATATTCTACCTGCTTCATTTGATTCGACTGATTAAATTAAAAATTTAAAAATTAAGCGCTGTCCCAAACTTGTAGCAAAGTAGGTTCCCTACAAACATGCATGGTTAACAGCTATGCTAACGTCTGGAAAATAAATGAGTGCCTTAGCATTAAGTCAGAAATTATATACAAAAGTAATTTCATACCAAAACTGAAGAAGAAGAAGAAGATATTAGCATCTTCCTCTTGTGTTCTCACATGTACTCACATAGTGAATTAAATGGACTCCCACAGGTTTAAACTAAATGGACATTTTCTTGGGATGTCGGATTCTACATCTGTCAATCACTCTGTTGTCCATCTAACATGCGCTGTGTTTTCCCTCTAAATGGAAAATAATTAACAGGTTGACATCATGTTCGATTGAGAAAGAGCTGAAATATCTAGTAATTAAGACCATTAACTTTTTTTTTTTTTTAAAAAATGTGTATTGGCCTAATAAATCAAATGAAAATTGGAAGCTCATTTTCCTATAGACTTCCATTCAAAGACAGCTCAGCTGCCCCTTGAGGCTGACTGCTTCTTCCATCATAATTCCTGCGCTTTCACTTTTAAAAACCAGAAGACATTTCTGTTTGGAACCTTTATTTCAGCAGATATTTTTGGACAATTGTTCGTGTGATGGTGTAAAGTACATTCAATACTTGACACTTTAACCTGGAAAAGCTGTTTTGTTTTTCCTGAAAAAAATTGTTATTTTAAAACAGCATACATGTCTCATATATGTTCTGGATATGTTCCAATAAAGCGATGAGAAATAACGATCCTTTATGGTCATGGTAGCATTACTAAACAACAAATCTAATAGTGGCCTAAGACATTTGCTCAGCCAGTACTGTATATATTGTTCCTTTCCCAGTGACTTTGAGGCTCATAAAGGTGGTGGGAGTGTGCCTCTCCCATCACAGATGGTCACAGTGAACACACATCATATTGAATTATGGTCAGGGCAGCTTCACACTAGCCAATGAGTCCATGCTCCCAGTTCTGAACCACTGCCTCCTCACCTGCACTGCACAGCCAAGCAGCTTCTGGGGGACTTTATTTAGTACTCTGCAGCACATTTTTGGACCTGAGCCTATATAGCTGGTTAGAAATGCAGACATATGCCAATAGTCGTCTTGAAGCTAGTGGCTGTCACGACAGCTATAAATAATACTGTAATTGCTCTAAATAGTATTGTAATTGCCATCAGCGCTGCATGGGGTATTTTTGTTCTAATTGTGTCCTGTCCTGTCTGCTATGATGCCAGATGGTTTAACACCATTTTCATTTTATCTTTTATTTTGCAGGCACAAAGCCCACCAATCACTGTGGGAAAAAAAAAAAAAAAAAAAAAAAAAGTTTGGTAAAATATTTGTCAACACAGAAATGAATTATTTGGCTTCAAATATGAAGTAGTTTGATCTAAATTTATTCAAAGGATCCACCTGTCAGTTATTTCCAGCTGGGCATATTCTTGCCAGCAGGTAAGGGTGATTTCTGACAGAGTTTACAGAAACAGGGAAACCCATCACTTGAAAAGCCTTTGGGAATAACTAATGAACTACATGTGTTGGGTAAACAGTTATTTCACTACAGGAAATAATTGTCCATGAAATGGTTCTGAAATTAACCTGATATTTCTGCTATTGTTAATAAAAAAGATACAGTATATTCAAGAATGCTGACATTGAAACCATTCAATAAAAGTACAATGTATAGAATAATACAAATATAATTATTTTATAATCTTTATTTTCAATGCAAAAACATGAAGCTTCAAATACCTTAAAATAAAGAAGAAAGAACAAAGAAATCAGTGTGAACCCACTGATTAATTATACGCTACGCTGATTTTTTACTTAATTTGCAATCAGGCACTTCTTCTATCTTTTTTTTTAATTTCATGAATGAAGGTTGTCCTTGATTGAATACTTGTCTGCCATCTTTTAATTCAGTTGCTTAGAATATGAATAAATAATATTTTTGCTCAAGTAGTTGTACTGGGCTTAAGGAAAATAGCATTATCTTGTCAATTCAGCTATATTTCAGTGATGGAAGACTGTAAAAGAATGTTAGGGAAAGCAAGTTATTCAAGCCTTGTTTATGTTGTGCCCAAAAAGTGCTCATGCAGATCTGTAGTAGTTTGTCCTACTTTTCATACTTTGACCACAGGCTCAAGGCTAATGCGAGCGTTGCCATTGTTACAGTTGCCAGCTGAGCCACCAGGACGCCTACAGGCTTATGTTTTATGACTCACATGTGATTTGGTTTATTTCATTTGCCCGGTAAAACACATAAAGCGAAGCGAAAGCTACATGCAAATTTATTCCCGTGCTGAACGTAAGCAGAGTGTCCAAACATTATACATATTCACACTTTGTCAGTCATAGGTTGGGATGTGTCACTGTAATAACTGAGGCATGTGTAAGTGCAGAACCGTGTTTTAGTTCAACTTTAAAAAAATGGAGCTGGCGCAATACCTGTGATGTCAGGCAGCAAATGTATTCAAATATCAGTGCATTAAAGCACTTTTGCAAGCAAATCATAGCAAAATTGTGTGATTACACAGTCCAGGACATCTGGACATTGTAGATTAACACTCTCCAACTTTGGAGCTTTAATATTTGCAGGATCCTGGCAAATGTCTGTGTTAATACATAGAGTTCCTGCTGCTGAGAGGTGCTGAACTAATGCTCCACATGACCTCATCCTCTCAATGTGACACTCTGGAGGAGATTTGCTTCAAAAAAATTGCAACACATAATCCTGTTTAGCATTGAAAATAAAATGTCGTTTGTCACCGTGCAGTCACTCCAGTATCCGGACATGTGAGCACATGCAGACACTATGTGCACAGCAGTATTGTGTCTCACTTTGAAGTTAGATGGTGTGTGACTCATTTATTATGTGAGGTTTTCTTTTGCTCTTTGTAAAGGTCAATAGGAAGTCAAGAAGCCAAGAGAAGCAAAGTGGTGGAAATATACAAACCAAAGCTTTATTTATTTGCTCAAAAACAATGGAGATCACCAATTATAACGATAGCCTCGAGTCTCCTCACACAATATTTGGCTGTGTTATTTATTGATTTGTTATGCAAGTTTGCATATTTTTTATGGTTTTTCTACCAAACAGACACAAAAACAATTAACAGCTCATAACAAGCAAAAAAAAAAAAAAAAAGAACACATTTGACATGTGACAGCAACTTCAGCAGAAAGCACCTGTAGTGGTACTGTAAACAATTTGGCTACTGTTAGATAGATGCCACAACACAACACACCTCACCCTATATATCATGTCCTAAACATATAGACCCTAGATTAAAAGTTGATAAAGTCTTCTGGCTTTCCCAGCTATGCCAATGCAAAAGTAAAACATGTATTAAAATAACCACGAGGGGTGACTCTTCGTTTAAATGGAAGTCTATAGGCTACTGAGCTTCCACTTCTCAATTGATTTATAATGTCTGAGGAGTTAACAGTCTCAATTACTAGTTTCATGTTTTGTTTTTTTTTTCCAAAAGAACTTGATGCCAATTTTGTCATTTGCGTTCCTATTTAGAAAAAGCAACACCTGGCTACATAAGACTGGCCAAACACTATACAGGAGACTTTTTTTTTGAAAAACACAGAGGCACGATGATTTTCATTTGGTAGGTCAAAAAGTTTTGGAATCATATTAGGTTCATCAAAAGTTCTGTTCATTTTGAACAAAGTGTCATAATACAGCTTCTTAATTGAAGATATTTCCAGAACCCACCCTTCCTTAGGCTAACCTTAATCAAATCCAAGAGTGATCACCTGTTTCAGGAGCCAGACAGGCTGGGTGGGTGGAGCAAGCAGGCAGGTGGAAATTAATGTCCTCCCAAAGACATAAATTCATCCTTAATGTCCCCAGCTAATGTCAAGCTGTCCACAGCATGTAACATACAGGTCCACTGATTCAAATGGAGCTTTACAGTATAAACACGGCTAAATAAATGAGTTTGGAATAAATGAGTGCTGTGGGTTGGAAAAAGGGATTAAGAACAGGTTTGTTTCTTCCACTCATAAACCACGTGGGACTCACACACAGATCCTGTCCGCTGTGTTCCGTGAGTGTGCTCGTCTATGTTTGGACATTTCGGAGTCGCTATGAAACTGAGATAGTGTGATTAATTCCCCCTCGTCTGCAATTATATGCTGCGACACTAAATTGTTAATTATTATTTGAGAGCAGAAAATTATACTGAATGGCTCTATGTGTGTGTGTGAGTGTATAATTTAATAAAGGGGCAGTCCAATTTTATTGATCAGCTCATTATGGGCTGATCCTATAAAATCTTCTACAATAGTTTATTAGGTGTCCTGTTTAATCAGAAATTGCTCTTGCTTTCTTTGACTTCTTTAGAATTTAATTTGGCCATTTAAGGTCTACCCAAACATCAAATACCATCGCATACCAAAAATCTGCCACCAGCTATTCATGTGGTTAAAATATTATCTGAAAAATTATTCTGATTGCTATTCCAGATGTCAGTGTTTTGTTTATCACGTCAACATTATGGACTAATATGCATAATTATTTTCATTTTTGACACGGTAATCTTGTTTTATGACTCTATTGCAATCATTAGTTGAGATTAACAGTTTAGATGGGATAACTTCTTGTAAGTCAGACTAAAGAGATTGTGTTAATTTACTTCCCACTGCTGGTCCTCATAAAACAAGCACTAAAAGCTGTGCATGTGCACATGTGTGCATGCTGATGCCTGCACTCATTGTCAGGGGATTAAGACCACTAAGCTAATTCAGCGGAGTAATAAAGGATTTCTGTAAACTCTAGATTAATTGGGATTAAGCACTTAAACACTTTAGGTCTTGCTGCGGCTCTGAAGACCACTCATTCAGCCCACAGGGAGAAAGCATTCTGTGATGTCTGCCACTGCAGAATAAGGATAAATGAAGCATTAGCCACCTGTCTAACATCTGTGTTTGAGTAGCAGTTGGTGTTTCAGTTTGGGTTTAACTTGTCTTTTTCTTCTATGAAAAGAGCAAACTGACAAACAGTCAACCTAGTAATTGTGTGAATTTGGACCTTTGAGCCGAGATTGTATAGTGTTGCGTGAAATGAAGAAATGGGTGGTAGGTATTTATAAAATAAATAAAAAAAAAAAGTTTAAGTTAGGGAGCTGTTGTTCCAAAATCCTTGCTACTTATCTGCACAATTTCTTTTCAACAGCCTGGGCTGTTCTGCTCTATTGCCCTGTATTTGTGTCCACAATCACAATTAGCTTCTGTAGCTCAAAGTTTCAACATTTAATTCAGAGTTGCTCTGGACATGTAATTGCTTCCCCATGCTGATATTTTTTGTGCAGAATCACTGTAGTTTTATAGCATTTTCCTGCATAATCATTGAAAAATAATTTTCTTTGCTGCTTTTGCTGCTAATACTTAATTACACGCTTAAAGTCTTCAAATTAATCTTTTCCTCTCCGTGGAGGTGCCTTATTTCCACAGCTTAACTTCAGCAGAAACATTTAATGCTGAGCTGTGAAATGTTTACCTTTCTCATGAAACATCTCAAAATGTATGGGAGAGATGTGAAAGATCTTTATGGCCTTCCCTCTACTGACCTCCAAAAACTGCAATGCATCCAAAATTCAGATGCCCCGATTACTCACCTGCACTTGCTCAAGGGACCACATTACCCCCATGCCTCCAAAAACTCCAGTGGCCCCCTGTCCAATACCATATTCAGTACAAACTTCTCCTCATCACCTACAAAGTCCTTACTAACCTTGCCCCCCTCTTACCTCACTGACACTCCACTCCACTGCCATTCCCCCCACCTGCCGTCTCTGATCTGCTGTTTCCATCCTCCTGACCTCCATCACCAGAACCAAGAACCAAACATTGGGGGACAGAGCCTTCTCCACTGCTGCCCCCACTATCTAAAACTCCCTGCCACTACACATCAGGAACTCCGACTAACTACACACTTTCAAATACAGGAACCAACCGGTTCAAACTGGCATTTCCACAGTTTTAACATTCATTACTTAATTTAATTTATTTCTTACTGTGTTCTAGAAATCATATATAATTATGTTTTTTCACAAACCTCATCTACTCTGGGTCTGGAAAGTGAAGCCATTGTAGAAAAGCCTTAAACCTGTATTTTCATTAATGGCCACCAGGGTGTGACTCCACCGGTTTATATCTAAGACTATGAGAAAATCACTTGATTTATAATGTCAGTAAGCATTTTCATGGTGACCTTATGGCCTAAACCACTAGTTTCTGGGTATCAACACAGCATAATGTCATTTGTGTAAATTATGGCTCAATTTAGAGTCAGTAAGACCATAAAGAAGGGATTTCTTTAGGGCATTTTGGAATTGATTGACAGCAGGCATCACACACACTCAGAAAACAGTGCCCCTTATACAGCCTCACAGATTTACAATTTTGCGGTGTTTAAAGTGAATCAGTGAAGGCTTTTTTCCTGTCCAAAACTGTCAAATGTAGAGTCAAATGCGAGTCATTGTGCAGATTTTCTGTGGCCTTTATGGTCATTTTCTGTGTGTCAGCATATCTGCAGAATTTGTCAGAGGGAAATACAAACAGTTCAAAATGTGTGGTTACCAAACCAAATGTCAATGATGGCAACAGGAAAAAAAAATAACAGACATAGAAGAAGCGACCAACGCTGATGTTAACATTACAAGAAAGACACTTTCAGAGGACTGTAAGAATATGCTTTTAATTTAGGGATCAACAATTGATTTTATTTTATAATGATTTCTTAAAATAAATAAATTATTGAAACTGATCCTCTTATATTCTTCAATTTAAACCAAACTGAAACAACATAAAAAAGTCCCAGGCTTACCATATTGAGCCAATTTACTTTCTCAGTATATTCAAAGTAATACAATATGGCACTTAAAATTGTGTATTTATTAAAATTGTGTAATCACATGACTAACATGACATGTCCGCTCAGCTTTTGCATTTTGCAGCATGGGAGAAATAGTAGGAACGGTGTCTACAGCAGGCAAGCGGAGGAATGTGTGGACAACATTCCTCGATTTAGTGCTGGAAGCAAAATTTATGATGTTAACAGACTGCAACAACCATAAGAGTAGCTACTGGCACTCTTTATATACATCATCAAGTTAAATCTTCTCCTTGTGTTTTGTGACACAAACCTTTGTGCCACCACCTGCTTATTTTGGTGAATTAACAAATATTTGCTAAAGTAGATAAAAATGCACATAAATGTTAAGTTGAAATTAAAATGTCTGATACATTTTTATAAAAAAAAAAAAACACATACTGGGATTGGGCTTTTGTCTCTTCCGGTATCAAAAACCAAGGTGGTTTGGTGCCCAACGTTGAATACCCAGTGAGGTTATGAAGGGTTGCTGCAGAAACATAGACCCCATAATTAAAACAGTGAAATTAAAATACCCACACCAGAGGTAACTATAGTGAACTCAGTCCCGCTAAGCATTCATTGCTCATGTTTGCTCTCACGTCAGCAGACACGGGAATTTCTGCAATGCCACGACTGACCCTTGAGGCTGTTTAGGTCTGTAAATTATATTTATGCACGACGAGTGGCGCCACCTAAAATCCAACTGCCTCCTTCTCTTAGCTGCTTCACTGAAGATGAACATGGTGACCAGACACATTTAAGTACATAACCTGCTCTTCTTCACTCACACGTCCATTGGGCACAGACAATTCTAAACAAGAGCGAATGCACAACAGGGGATGACAGATGAGAAATGTGCGTGTGTTGTATGTTCTGCACCAGTGTGTCCAATTTCAGTGTCCCTACAGCTTAAATGCCGTCCAAAAATGAGCCACAGGGTGAAAGGAAACAGACAGCGAAACAATTAAATAAATAAATAAATAAAGCTATCCCTCCTCGTCCTCCTGATTTGCTTGATTGTCCACGCTGCTCACTTCTCTCCTGACAAAAATCACAGAATGATGAGAACAACAGCCACTGCATCAACGGGAGCTGAAACAAGATGAGACACCAAAAATAAGGAGAGAATCAAAAAGAAACTGTTGTTTCAAGGGGTATTATTGACAATGTATCTCTAAATCTTTATTTGGATCCTACAGCCTGATCTCAAAGAGTTTAGTATCAAATCCTGTCACTGACAAATAATCACTATTTATGGCACAAGAAGTGTTGAGGCTTAGCCTATTGGAGCTGGACATCATGTGGCCATCTTTTAATTTTAAGGGAAAATCAATTGTGTTTGATGCTTCTGTTTAGTGGCAAACATCAAACAGTCAACACAGGAAATTGGCAAAATGCCCCTTTTTCCCTTCTCCCCCCTCCTCCTCCTCCTCTTATAGCACTGCATAGTACCACTCTCCTTGTAGCTGTTACCAGTCATTCACCAGGGATCAGGAATATGTACATGACTAAATACAGCCATGCTCTGGTGCTGTTTTACTGGATTTCATATAAACACGATTCTAGCTTCAGTCATTGCTAAGTGTTCTTCAGTGACGTGAAGAAGAAGGGTGTATAAATATTAGACTTTCTGGGAGCAAGCCCTTTTATTTCACAGTCGCTTTTATTCCCTCCTCCCACCACCTATACAGTAAGGAAACTGTACTGCATCCTTCCCCCTTCTTCTCCTTTTCTCTAACACACACCAGCAGGCTCATGCAGGGTTTTATCACAGTCAGCGCTGAGCAGTGTGACAGTGAAGAACGAGGCTGGCTCCACAGTTTCAGAAAGAGGATTTCCTTTGGGGCACAGTTTCTCAAACTGAAGATTTGGCCCTTAAATAGTACAGTGGAAATAAACTTTAATGAGCATCTGGGCCAGAATGAGAAAATAAATGTCTCACTGAAGGCACAGGCTGGAAAAAAAGTTTGCAAACTGTTTTATCTTGGTTAAAGTTTCCAATAATTAGTCAGAATAAGTTGTTATTATTGGTGCTGTCTGACCAACATCTATGTGATATACCACTAAAGCAAGAGTGAACAGCAGCTACAGGATCGCTAATTGTGTTATAATGACATATCAATTTTCCTTTGATTTCTAGTGGGTCTCCAGAGGGCGTTTGCATCATTAATGGAATGGGACCATGAGCAAGAAGCTTCACGTCCCCCAGTGAGGCTATACTTATTGTTTTCTAACAAATTGACAGAAACATTTATTTGTGTTAAAAGCAGCAACACAAAGCAGAAAAGAGTTATTCAGTGACTCATCGGTGACAGCTATATGCAGATTCATTAACACTTTTAAAAGGCAAATGAACTGGATTGTCCTCCGGTGACTGGCTGCCATATAGGCAGTTCCTGCCTTCTGCATGATAGCAGATGAGACATCTACCAAACTAAAAAATAAATAAATAAAAACTAAATAAAAAAAAATTAAACCAACACAAATAATAATATATATTTAATTTACTTATTTATTTATTTTCCAAATATGGTTTCTGTCATTGTACTAGGTTTCTCTTATCACCCCTTGTTCTTCCTGTGCCTACCGTTTGGAAGACAGCGGATGAAACAATGAGAGCCATTATTCATAATTAATAACCCTTTGGTTGTTTTAAGCACCTGCCTATGCATATTTTAAAGAAACATCTGGTGAATATGTTATGTGTAGTGGTTGTAAGACAACTGGACAAAAGAGATCAGCATCTCAGAAACTGACTTCCCCCCATCTGCACATGTTGTCCTCCTGCAGTTCTCAGTTGCTAGGGGACCAAAAAAGACTAATTTGACCATCACATTGAATATGCAGTTCAAAGGATTTCCAGAAGACATTTTTCCCACTATCATTACGTGCTAGGAAAAAAGTCAGAGAGGAACCATGAGCAATTTGTCACATACAGGGATTTGAGCATGTTTGATACCTCTGTGCCATTTCTGATGAGCTGCAGTAGCTTGTCAGGAGGTAGAAAAAAATAAAAAATTTGAAATGGAAAAATAAAAGAAAACAATGGTTCCAATCAGCTCTTGTTTCAAGCATCTTCAAATTCATAGAAGTCCCAATATCCACTGTTGTTTAGCTGCTCAGCACTGCAGGAGGCCATTATCATACATTAGCAAACAGCAACAACAAACTATTTCAGTTTGTCCTGTAACATCTCATTATTATTATTATTATTATTATTATTATTATTATTGTTATTATTATTATTATTATTATTATTATTATAATAGATGAGAGAGTGGAGATGGGTATCAAGAGGTGGATCTTTCTGGTAGGACCAGATGTCACTCTGGCCCCCTTTACACCTGGCATTAGAATGCATTTTCTGTGATCAGATAGCGCCTCACCACATGCATTTAAACCTCCATTGTTCACATCAAGGTCCAATTACGGTCACCCCAAAATCAACTCCCCCTCTTCTTCTGCAAAGATTTCCAGCTGCAAATTTCCAGTCATATCAACAACAACGTTAACCACACATGAAGTCGCTGTACTGTATGGACTCCTCTTTGCTTTTGAAAGCAGGGGAGACTGTAAGGTTTTGTTGCCGCTTTCACTTTAGGCGTGCTCGAAGCTCGAACATATTTTCACTCATGCAGTTGTGCGTGGAGTGGAGACGCATTGGAGATGTTTTGCATTCTGTTAAGTGTAGTCGCAATGCGTCTCCAACCACGGACCACGATAACAATCTGTCCTCAGGTGTATTTACAACTATACTTACAAGTGGTCAGGTGCTTTGATGGCAATCCAATCCAGGACTAGGATTGAGGAACCCTGCCCTTAAGCATGGTCTCTTTGACTTGAAATGGGACCATAATTTACAAAATGGAAGTCATGCTGTGTGAAAGAAGACCTGAAACAAGTTATTATTGAGACCATAAAATCCTCAGGAAAATGTTTACAGATTATTATAAATCAAGTAAAAAAGAAGAGAAAATTTTCTCACAGATGACCACGCAAAACAATGAAACTGCCCCTTGATGGTTGTTCAAGAGAATACAGGGTATAAGACTCTTCCACACAGGCTTTACTTTCTGGATCCAAAGACTTTATACACTCTTTTCAAAGCACACTTCAAAATAAGGTAATACATTTTTTTTTTCCTTATGATATTAAACTCTAATTTGTCATTGAAGTTTCCACTGAAATTATAATACTTATTTTATTTATAATACAAATTATAATACACTTATATTAAGTGGACTTGATGATAGTGTATGCACTTTAATTTAAGGCAGCAGAGTGTTTTCATACTCATCATACACACAGTGTAATATTTACCTTCTATATGTATAAAATACACTTAATAACAGGAGCACGATTGGTGAATAATAGTGGTGCATTTGCAACATGTTTTTGTTGCACTTACAGTAAATCTAGTATAAAAAAATAACTTCAGTATAATATAGTGCTTCAGTATAAAGTATAGTTTTAGTGCATTAAATATATTATTTATTATTTTTTTGCCTGGGTAGGTGAACAAGGTATAAATAAAATAAAATAAAATAAAATAAACATCAAACCGCTATCACTGTCTCTTTTCTGATACTAGCGTTCGCCCCTCACTCAGCTTTCTCACAGCAGATGGTAAGGGTAAATGCACCTTATGGGGGAGCTTTGCATGTGATCCCCACTAGGCTGCTCCTACCCCGAGGCAGTGATCACACCAGCTCCCTTCATCCCTCCACTTGTGTCTAGCAGCACCTTTACGGTGCAAGTCGAGCATCAGCACATTTAGAGGCACTCAACGCTCTGTCCCTCCAGCGCATGATCAAATCAGCTATTTTTTTTCTCCGGCTTTAATGCTGCCAGCTTGTCATTTAATATGTCAGTGAGGAATAAATGCTCACACAACCATCATTTTGGACTATGTGAGTCAAAAATAAAAAAGAGGGAAATGATGTGAGAAAATGCATGCCTGCAGCAGAGAACACAGCAGGAGTTTCATTGATGGGAAGATGCCTGAAGCCTTGACAGCTCTCAAGAGACCGTGACTGCTTTGTTGGCTTTCTCTTACATTTCAGGACATAATTTTGATGATGTCAGAGCATCATTACAGTGTATCACACATATTCTGACATGAAGTGTACTCCATAGCTGCAGTACTGCAAAACACTTTTTTCTTTTTTTTTTTTTTCCCTGATATGAGTTATATGATTAAAGGCAAGCCTCTCAGTTGTTTATTTTCTCCTCTCTCATTTCATCCTTTGCTTTTGTCTAACATGCTGACTCAATAACAACTCCTCATTTGTAGAAAGCAGGAAAGACAAACACAGAGACACACACAGCAGTGGAACACACACCGTCACAAATGCACGGACCCGTGCACAGACCCAGCTTTGGCTAACAACACTGCCCCTCTCCACTTTCATTAGTCTCATGCACAGGTGCAGAGCGAGCTCCGTGCTGATGAAAAATAATTTATCAAAGTCCGTGGTGGCATTGTTGCAACCTTTTTCTACAAATGTCACCTTCAAAGGGGGCTCCTTGCTCATGCGTTATTGTTCTAAGGCAACGGAGCCCAGAAATTGCCTGGGGCAACTAAATGAGGTTCCTATTATGAACGTGATGATTAAGTGTCCCCTGGTGCAGTAACGAATCCACCTGCTCACCTCACCCCACCTTTAATCTACATTGTCTGCCTGAGAAAAGGGCAAAGTCTCTCTTCTCACCTATCAAACTCTTTTCTTAATTGATCATGATTTCACAATGTTTGAGACTTTTAGGGTCCTTTGGTGGTTCTGGCACGTAGAGCTGCGGTTTCTAACACTATAACTACAGCCCGAGTTTCATGTAACAGATATCGCTCCTGAAAAAATACATTTTGTAAGACATTCAAATGGAAACTCCACCTATTTTACACATCAAAGACTGTTTGTGGGTTTCTAACAAATTAGAAACAATAAATAAATAAAAACAAGGTTGACTCCAGCAATGGTTGCTTCAGAGGATGCTGCAAATTTGTATTCATTTTAATTGACCGCAACTCTGAAAATATGATATATACATAACATTAAATGAATTAAAAAAATATGATGAAATATCTAATAAATATTGCGGCAGTGAGGAAAGGGAATGTTGAAAACATTGAGTTGCATCATGGCAAGTGTACTATCCAGTGCCGTATAAAAAAAAAATAAATATTTTTTTAATTTTAGCCTTTTGTTTAGTGCTTTTAAGCAAGGCACTTGGCCAAGGCTGGTGCGATTGCACAAAATTTTGGTTATACTGAGGAGCTTCCATGTGAGTGTGCCTGTAGTAATAATAATAATAAAAATGAGTCTGAGTGTTTTATTGACATAAACAGGCAAAAACAGTCACTGATGTGTTCAAATAGATGCAGCTCTGGCGGTTTGGACAACTGTGGCATTTGTTTGGCATTGTTTTCCTGTTCATCAAACTCGTGAATAACCACATACGCCCCTCAAATGACAGCTCTGCCATCGTCCTACAAAACATCTGTAGAAACATATTACAAAAGGAAGGCAAACATTATTCAGCAGCTCTTCCCTTGCCGAAGAATGCACCTCGCCTGCTTTTATGAATCATATCTATAAGTGAGTGAAGTGTGTCGTCCATTTTGGCAGTTACTGTATAGTATGTGTGAGATAAGCCCAGCCGGTACCCAAATACCCTTTCAAAGAAATGGGAGGGAATATGGAAAGAAAAGTGCCCCTTGGACAGGTAAGAGAAATAAAAGTGGATGATTCATACAGTAACATTTAACAGAAAATCTTCCAAATGTCCCAGGGTGGTGCTATTATCTACTTTGTGTCACCATGGCTTTGCACACTGTGATTAAGAAGCCTCTTAAACCTATTCTCCAACAAACTACAAAGGCTTTTGGCCAAGGAGAATATGGCTTTGAGTGCATCCTAAAATGGGGTCATTCTGGGTTCAAAGCACTGGCAGAGAAGAAAAAAAAACACAACCCAAAACAGCTTCAGATTACGCATTGCTAACTGTTACTGCATGCTGAGGGTTATTGGGCTTCTTTCTGAAAATCGAGTTTAACGCTAAAGGAAAAATACTCCACAATGCGGAACAATGAGTGAAATGAAGATTAAAGCAAAACAGCCCAGCACAACATAAAATGAACACACACAGAGAGGAGCTCGGATTAGGGCAACACAGGAAGGAATATAATAGAGAGCATCATAAATCAGAGGAAAACCTCTGCAGAGGAACCAAAGCTTTGCAGTTGTATCAGAAGAATGTCAGTGAGAAAACACATCTGGTGCTAGTCTGGTGCAGCCGTGTGCAAACACGGCCTAAATATTAACCACCTGGGTAAAAACACACAAAAGGGCTGTTTTTGTATTGATGTTGGTGATTTATTGCACAAAAAAATTGTCGCACCTAATATTGCTGACTGATTACAACACTGTGTCTGTGTGTGTGTGGCCTGAAATAAGGTTTTCATTCACAGCTGTTCTTGCCCAAAGTTAAAGCACCTCCAATATGGCTGCCAGAGGTTATATCACTCCCGCCACATCTGTAACAGTGGATTCAGTGCTCTAATAGTTTTCCAGCCTTCTAATGAGGCACATATGGGACACGAGGTGAACTGCAATTAACTTGCTGGTAGAAAAGACAACAGAATGGAGAGAGTGAGGTTCAAAAACCAAATAAGATCGACCTCAGCCACCCCTGAAGTGGTCATACTATTGTGAAGGGAATCCTCCTTGGTCCAAATTAGTCCCACTAGAACTGGCAGGAGTTAAAGATTTTCTTTGCTTAAAAAATAAATAAATAAATAAATAAAAATAATGATGGAAATAGGGAAAGTCTCCCCAGGATGTTGTGTCGACCAAAGATAATTTAAAGTATATTTTATTTGTAGCGGCATTATGTCACATTTTTGCATCTTTCATTAACCAGAAATAATTCTCTCTTTTTTTAATTGTAGGTGTTTTCTTCTTCCACCAGGGACTGGAAAGCAGATTAATTACAGTATATGCGTTGCAAAAGAAATTAACCCAATTAATTCTAAAAGACATTTAACAAGTAATTTTGCTGGCCATACTGTACATAATAAAAACTTTATTATATAGTTATATATATAGTATATATAGTTATATATATAGTATTTGTTTACTTTAAAAATAATTACACCAGACAGGGAATATCTATCTGCTGAAATCAATGTGCATGGTTTTTAAAAGGCTTCAAATGAAGTGATAATGTCCTTTAATACAACAGCTCTATTAAAGCATGAACTGTTGTAGCGTGCCTTCCCCTTACATGCTGTCTTACCATGACAGTAGTGTTAGAGAATGTGTAAGGACTGTAAAAATAATGAGTGTGGTCATTTATTGCACTGAATGTGTCATGTTTTATTTGTGTGAACATGCTGTAAGCTTCTGTATGATACCCGTTTTTCATTAAGGGAAATAATACTTTCTCGGGGAACTACCTTTTTTCAAGCATCCGATTGGGCTCAATATTTTGGTCTTTAACAATGAGATTAAAATGAAAAACACCTTTTAGCCTAGGATCAGAAATAATCCTTTCCCACACTAACAATAGTATAAATGATCATGTCATGTGGCCATTTACCTACAGTCTGTGTTAACATATGCAGGAAGCTGTTTGCCTACTTGTTGCAGAGAATGAAAAACACTCTGCTGTTTGAAGAAGTTTCACTTTCTACTGTCAATATTGCATATATACACACAGACAAGACCCTGGTGCTACTGTAAATGTTTACATTTTAAACAGCGAGCAGATATGAAGTGGATTGCATATCCTGACAGTAGCTTTATGAGATCTGTCTATGAGAGAACAGACTCCAGTGTTTTGCTGGTGCTCTTAAATTAGTGCCATATCGTAATTTGCATTCAAAGCCAAATATTAGCGCTGACCTGACCTGTCCAGTATTGGAATTGCTACATTACAAAATATTCTTAATGTAAGCATCGTGAGATGTATCTGATCTCGCCTTGTGGTCTTTACTGAAGAGCTTGTTTACTGTGGGTGAAGCTCCACGGCTAGGAATCAAAAGTGTACATTTAGGCTACAAACTTAGAGGAAATGATGCTGTTTCAAGTCATATCAGAATGTATTTAGACACAACAGAAACAGCATGGAAGTATATATCTAATATATATTCCTGGAATATGTTGGAGCCCCTCAATCAGTTTGGGGTCTATGGCTCCTAGCGTTAAATAACCACTGGGATCACATTTCTCAAGCTTCTGGTGTTCCTTCATCTTGAAGTTGCTGTCACTTGGGATTACCACATCTATCACTACTGCCCTATTCTGCTGCTTATTGGCAACCACTATGTTCGATTGGTTAGCCATCACCAGTTTGTCTGTCTCGATGTGGAAGTCCCATAGGATCTTAGCCCTGTCATTCTCAACCACCTTTGCAGGCGTCTTGCATCTTGATACTGGGATCTCCAACCCAAACAGGTTGTGGTGTTCCATGTATGCCTTCCCAGCCATTACTTACACCCTGCTGTGATGTGCTGAACTGTTTCAGGGGCATTGTGATGCCGCAGCACACATGCTCGTCCTCATGCTTCCACCGTTGCGGCCATAAAGAACTTTAATATGCGGTGTTCTCTAACCCGCGGACTTGATTCTCCTCCGTCTCTTCCATGTATCTGATACTTCACTTTATGTGTATGGACAGTTGGGTGCACACATACTGTACTGTCTAACCACACCAAGCAATTCATCCAGGCTTTTGTGGACTGCGTGAAACCTTTTTAAAACACAGTCCTTCCACTCATTCCTAAATTTCGGAGTGAAGTCCTTCTCAAATTTCAAGTGGATCAGATTGGCCTTGCGTTGATGAAGCATAGGTGATGCTCTGTTAAGACATTTTTAAGAGTGGAAAATTAATTTTCACAGGACGCAAAAACTTTTTCACAAAAACCCCGCCCACTTTAGTTATTGTTGCTAGCCCGTCAAGCTTCTTGACCTGACGGTGTATCAATTGTAACAGTTGCTAGGATGTACGATTGGACAATGACTGACAAGGACAGAGAGTTGGCCACTCCTATGTAAAAAACAAAAACCCAAATAAAATAAACAACTTTCAGTCCAGGCCGGGCACGGCCCCTCAATGCCTGCCCATGCTGCCGGGCCTGGTGTGCATCCACGTGTGGCGCACCCTCGCAAAATCAATTAACCATGTCAAAGCATATATTGTAAATATTTTGCAAACCGTATAGTTTCAAAAATCTATCCAGAGTGTGTTAATGGAACATAAAGCAGAAACTTTACCTCCTCAAACTGCCTGCATGCAGTGATGCCTCAGTGGAGAGTGTGGAGGAGGAGGATGATGAGCGTCAGCAGGAGTGTTTGTTTTTGACAGAGAAGCCAGCTAGTGTAGATCCTTCAAGGTAGCTCCTAACGAGAGCCCCCACAGGCCTCCAGCTTCATGCTTGTGGACTCACTTTCAAGATGTACCTAACAGAAATCTGCAAAAAGTGATCTTCATATTTCAACAGAGAAGACTTTCATGTTTGTTCCTTTTTGTTTCAAAGAACCCTGCATAATGGCGGCAGAAGCTGAGGAGGCAAAACTGTGGCTCGGAGTCCCTCAACCACCTGGAGGATGCAGATGAACAAGACATGCTCACACTGCTTCACAAAAATCATCTGTGATGGTTAGTTACCGGGAAGATTTTGTGAAGTGAGCAGGAGGTTTGAAAAATCATGCTCCAAGGTGCTTCAAAAAATTTTTCTTACCTGAAAAGTGAATGAAGGACATACTGGTGTGGGAGCTTTGAGATGGTCGCTCCAATAATTAAGCACACTTCCAGGAACCAGGGTCTGCACTTTAATTGCCCTATGACCGTAGTACAGGGGACAGTCAGTCTTACACATGCTGCAGCAGGTCCCTCTGCATCAATAGCTTCCCAATTTCTCTTTTTCTTTCCCCAGAAATTAAATTATATCACATAAATCAACAGACTACAGTGAACAAATGTATATGCACACTTGTGCCCTTACAATGCATTCCAAACTAATGGTCATGGTCAAAAATAATTCACAATTCAAAATTAAATATCCACTGCAATGTATCTCATACTTATGATTGTATAGATGCTTAAGCATATTTTGACACACAAAGGTAGTACAGGGCACAGTCAGTCTCACACATACGCTGCAGCAGGTCTCGGACATATCGGACATTATTATGGACATTCATAGTAACAAAATACAATGCCAAAACTCAGCAATATATTTATAGGCATCTTTAATTGTATCTACATTAAGTTTTATCTGAAACAAGTGACATTTAAACAGCTAGCCAAACAGAACATAATATAAACATAAAAAAAAAAAACATTTAAAAAAGCATCACAATACACGTATTAGAATAGTGGCTTCCCAAGTTCTGCCTGGGAATGCAGACCTACGTCATTTTCATGTCTTGTGTGCTTTAATAATTAAGTCCCCCAGGCTACTACTGGTGAAATGGAACTATCAAGATACTCATTCTATTTTTGTAACAACATGTGGAAATTTTAAAATTTCTTAACCAATGGGATCTTAATACAAAAAAAATTAGTACGAAATGGGTTTTGTGAATGTTCATAATAATAATAATAATAATAAAAGAGATACACTGGCAGGCAAGCAGGTGCTTGACATATACAGTACAGGAATAGTCTCAGAGTTACATTTGTTATTTTTATTTGCTGTTAATAAGTAACTCTCAGCACCTCTGTTACACTGAAAGAAAGCAGTTTCTCTATTTAGGAGTTGTCAGCTAAAGGGAAACAAAAGGGCTGAAAACTGTCTCATAATTCACAAATATTTGCACTTATGGTTATTTTTTGTCCATGTCCATGTTGTTGAATATCCTGCCTTTGTTTGTTCTTCATGAAAATGAATAACACTATCAGATGTGACTGAGGGAGTGTTTGTGTATATACAGCAGCAGAGCAGGGCTGGGCAGGGACAATAAGAGTTTACACTGTTTGTAACTGTCTTACTTTAGTGAATGTTGTCTTTACCCCTGTCTGTCTTGACATAAAGGCCTCTAATTTTGTAGACCAGGTGCAGGTGCGACACAAGGCAGGTGCACTGCGCCAATGGCGTGTGTCCGGACGCATTTTGCAAGTTTCATGCACAGCGCAGTCTGACGCAGCCTTTTGGCACAAAATTGTCACTGCACCAAGCTGAATCTGTTGACACCTGCTGCGCCGCCACACCCATCTTGGTGCACTTCGTCTACCAAATTGCCAAATTCGCTGGGCACGTTGTTGCGCCGGATGAAATTAATACACCGGATGAAATTACTGAAATTACTGCGCTACCCTGCACCACCTTGCGCTACGTCACAGAATTAGAGCCCAAAATGAATGAGTTCCTGTGAGCAGCGAGGGAATGTTGCAGATCTTACACAATACTGAGAAACACAGAGAGAGTCATGTGGAGCTGATAGACTTAATTAGAAATGTGTGAGCTCAATTGGCTATGGTTTGCATGCAACAGACATATTTGAATGTTTGTAGCTTTCAGGTCCTGAGGGGTGAAACTTTAAAACGGACTGTGAAAATCACAGGCTCAGTGTCCAAAATGATGTATTATACTCGTCAGTGTCATATGGTACATTGTTGGAGGTTGTTTTAAATGGATCCTGGAAAGCAATGGGAATCAGTGACCTTGATGTAACTGTAGCACATATAGAATGCATTTTAATGCATTTTATTTTCAGTGATGACAAACCACTGGTATCGCCATGTTCATCACATTTTCCAAAGTGTTTCGCAGCCCAAGCTTGACCTCAATTTCTGCTTGACTAAATTTTGGCCAAACTGTTTTGGTTTGTCCGGTTTAGGCTTCTTCACTGCCTCATAAAACTCCGTGACTTTATGTGAGCAAACACAAGTTTGTGGAAATTTTATTCATAAATAACCCCCCAAAAACACTTTCTATTACTATCGCTATAACTATCAAATACTTATTATCAACATTAAAAAATGAATTAAAAATCAGCTCTTGCTGTAATGCTTCACTTCCGAATTTAACCTAGTCTTTTGTGCCCTGTAAGCATTTTTCTCCTGCCACATCTCATTATCTGCCTCCCACTCACATTTTGATCGTATAATGCACATTACAGTGTTTAAAGAACACCACAGTGTAGTTTCTGTGTATATTTGTGAGCCTCAGGAATGACCTGAAAACCAGTGAGAGTAAAGACAGCTGGCTGACACTCTCCCACATCAAGGCACAGCCTTTAAACTGCTCCGACTGAGCAAACTGCATCTGGTGTTCTTGTTCAGCAAAAATTGAGAGCGACATCACATTATTTTGCATGACTGCTGACAGCTCCAGACAGGCCAAGGCTAAAGTGTAGTTATTATTATTATTATTATTGAAGTTGCGTTCTCCTTAATCTTTGATCTGCGTTAAGCGTTATCTTGAAAAACCAGAACCTTGATTCTG
>JAFBJR010000129.1:2393543-2439031 GCA_016785285.1 Brachirus orientalis
CTGAGCTTGTAATGAGCTGATTTTATATTTGAGAACTGGGACTTTTTAATGTAGCTCTAGTGCCTGAAAAAGACCACACATGTGCTCCAGATAAAAATTCTCATTGAACTCATCTAACAGAATAAATTTTTAGCTCTATTTTGTTAAAATAGAGCTGCTTTCATTAGAATATGGATTTACTGAGATTTTAAAGTTTATATATATATATATGTATATATATATATATACTTTATACTTGGAAATGGAAATGGAAAATTACCCATTGTGGTCACAAATTACAACATAATGAACAAAATGAAACCTTTAGCCCCATTTTCATTGGTAATTTAAAAACAAAAAAACCTCTAACATCCATTAACATGGGGCTTTTCTCTGCAGTGGAAATGGAGACAAGTGACATTCACTGCCAGCTGTCAAAGTGTCTCTCTGCAACAGATGCAGTTTTTGGCAGAAATGAAAACATGAAACCCCAAGTGAGGACAGCATCTCAACTTAACTGAAAGGTATAAAGGTTTAATATGGCCACTGGTCACTATGGTGCTTTCTCTTTGTTGTGTGCCGTGCTTCCTGCATCAACCATGATGATTTACCAGACCAAGAAAATTATTAAAAAAAAAGTATATATAAATGAAAAAAGAAATAAATGATTATTTTGCATACTTCCCCTTTGAGCAGAATAGTAATAAGGAGAATCCACCAATTATGGCAAAAGGTCTGTAAAAGGCCCAGATCAACATGTTCACCTATAATTCACAAAGTTCCTCTTCTGTAATGCCGCTACTGATAAATTTGACAAAGAGCACTAACAGGAAGTCAGCACTTTGCTGGGTGAAGTATGGATAACAAACAGGCTCTTGCTAATTGAAACAGGTGCAGCTGGGTCACCGTGGCAACGACTCTTCTGCTGCACATCTAAATCCCATTTTGATTGGGATTGTTAGTGCTGAAGATAATCACTTCTCAGATGAGTTGTTTGCACTGGAGCTTATACGCTTGAATATGGCAATGAAGTCACAAGAGGGGGGGATTTTAATAAGGGAGGTAATCGATAAGGCAATTTAGGCTAAGCAGCGGGGTTTAATCTTTTGTTACACGTGTGATACAGGTAATGAGTCATTGGTTTTGCGAAGAAGGAAGTAATGAATGCAAATCACCAAATATTTTAAATGGGAAATAAATTAGCCTCTCACCATTTTGCTTTCCGCTGTGCCAAAGAGCGGCACACAGGGACATAATTGCGGCCCTTTGTGTCTATATGTGACTGAATATGCGGTGAGGTCTATTTAAGAAAAAAAAATCACACATACAAAAAGCACCTTGTCGTGCCTTGTCATTGTCACACACTTTGAATAGATTAGGTAGCCTGGAAAAGGGGATGTCATACAATGTCATAAAATAAGAGCATAAGTAAGAAATTATAAGAATTATAGAAATTGGAAAATTAAGGTGGAATACTTTAATGAACTGCTGAATTAGTAGGCAGAAACAAATGTTTCACATTCACATGTATCACATGTGACTCCTGCAAAATATACATATGTATATACACATATAGATACAAAATATATACCTTTTTGCTCCAATTGTCTAAGATCAAGCTAATTTTTACATTATATATATATATTACCACAGCTTGAGGGATCGTTTGTGTACAGCAGCAGCACAGGGGCCGACAGGGACAAGAAGTATTTATCCCAAATGAGCAGGTTATATGAGCAGTTAAATTCACATATGAAACTTTTCATGGACACTTAAAGGCTAAAAGGCTTTTTTTCAATAGTTAAACACAGCAAGCACAAAACTGTTTTTTAAAACGATCTAATCAATAACTATTACGTATTGTACAATAACTACAGTCACTATTTCAATTTTAAAGCTCGTTATCCAAATTCCAATCACTGTTCAACCCTTTGAAAGACAACTGTTAAAATTCAATTTTCAAGAAGTCCAAGCACCTGTATAATCCCAGTTTTTAGTGAATTTTAGTGAAAAAGTTTACATAAACAGGCTACTTTGTGCAGTACGAATCTTTGAATAGACATGAGCGCAAAGGACATGCTCTCCGGTTGTATCTGTCACATATGCATCTTTTCTTTTTTTGCAGCTGGCACAGTCGGTGCTTTTTCAGAACTTGAGCTGCTGCTTTGCCACTGATCGTGTCCATCCAAGCTTGATGGATGAAAAAAAAAAGAAAAAAGAAAATCAAGCCTGAGGGCAAGCTTCTTGTGTCTTTATGCTGGAATGAATTAACAGGCTAGATGAGAGTTTTAACAATTGACTTCTTTTCAGATGCATGTTTTTTAGAAGTGTTACATAATTTATTCTATGATTTATATAAAAAAAAAATAATCCCAGTCATGTAGAAAGGAATTTAGATGAGTTGTATTATTTTTTTTTTCCTTTGAAACTGTGTTGCATCATTTGAGGCAAGATTGCTAATGGATATCATAAAAGTTATATAAAGTGCTTTCAGAAATGCTTTATCACTTGTTTCTGATTCATTATCCTGTCTGCTTGAGTGTACATGATTGTGTGCTTGTGTGATTAGTGCACGAGTGCGTTCTGCAGAGCAGTAGATGTCAGTGGGACTCAGCTCAGTGTGGGTTGACAGGGGCTAAGGGCCTCATTGTGGCACGCTAAAAGGCAGGTTAATTCCTTCCATGCACGACGTGAAAGCTGGGCCAGCAGCGTTACATCTCTTCTCATTTGAATGTCACCAGCTTGTGTAACATCCTTTATTCCTTGAGTGGCAAGACCCCCCCCCACCTCAGCAGCAGCAACTATGCATGTTGTGGCTTGCAGCAGGGGCTCAGTGCTTTATCTCATCTACAGTCTAACAGCACCACAGGTACTGCAGTCGGAGGAGTATGTCCTCATCGACTGCTGCATTGATTTTAAATTAGCATCACTAACTGGCCTCTGCTCAGACATTTATTCAGATTATGTAGAGGACAAAGTGCTAAGTATTTCACATCAATGCTTCTTGTTAACGCCAATAAATTTGACTGTCTATGATGCCTCAAGTCATTTTTTTAAAGTTCTGCTTTGCAAATTGTGCTCTTGTATGACATTTCTATGCGGTCAGTCAAAGCCTGTGTGATTATCTTGTGCAATAAGCCATAACTCCTAACTACTACCTTTATATGTTTAAAACATTTTCAGGACATTGAAAACCTTAAATTGCAAATAATAATAATTATTATTTTGGTAACTGTTGAAATATTTAGACATTTTTAAAGATGAAGTGTATAAATAACACATCTATAAAACTGTTACTATCCTCAGCCCCCTGGTGGTAATATGAAAGATGTCTTAAAAATTATGAGAAGCAGTTATGTTGATGAATACTGCAAAAAAACACAACAAAGGGTATCAACTCTGATCATAATTGCTCAGATTATCTCATAAAAACATCATGCAGAACTTTTTGGAAGGAGTTATATTGTTATTAGTCGTCAGTGACAGCCACTTTGAAAAACGAGCTCGGTCACTCAGGTATGCCTGTCTCTATTTGTCTCCTCCTTGCCGCACTCTTTACATGTCAGCAGTTCTTACCCTTGATGAAATCTCAACGACCTCCCATCGCTCCAGTTTATTGTTAGTCGGAAGGACAGTAATCACACAGTTGGCTCAGCTCCACACGTCAGGAGAAGGCTGGCCTGCCTTCAGGCAAGAACATGGCCGAGGTGCTTAAAAAAAAAAAAAAAAAAAAGAGGTCCACAGGGGAAACTGCTTTCTGTTTTGAACCCGCTTCATGCAGCAACAAAATCAGGAAAATAATGCTACCTCTCAAAAAAAAAGAAGCTGTAATCAGACAATTACCCAGTCAACTACAAGAAAATCTGATTAGAAAAAGTCTGCAGTGATATCTCTTCTCAGATAAAACAAAGTACAATTACCATTTAAAAGATTGATTCAAGAGGTTTTACAGCTGTAGCCATCCCCTCTAACACTAAATAGACTCTAAAACCTTTGTCTAGTCAACAAGGGGTGATCGATCCACTTTATATTCTGTACAACCCCCCCCCCCCCCCCCCCCCCCCCCCCCCCCCCCCCCCCCCCCCCCCCCCCCCCCCCGGGCAATTCAAACCAACTGGACAAGGGCTTTTTTCTTTCACGTCCATAACTGTGACTTGCTGTGATGGAACTGAAGAACACCCTTGTCGGCCTCCATTGCTGATGATGTTGCTGCGAGTCAGTGCTTTGTGTTTCTCTCTGCCCCTGGTATCGCCTCCAAGGCTGTGCCTCGGCCTTTTATCTGTATAATCACAAGCCAGCATACTAAGATCAGACACACAGTCCGAGTGACTACCCTCACAGGAATGTGAGGGCTCCCAAAACTCAAAGAGTATTTGAAATGACGGGAAGGTGTTTTTGTGTGTGCATGTGTGTTTGCATTTCTCTTGGTGCATCTGTGCGTGTTTGTGAATGTGTGGTGGAGTGTCAGATTGTGAACTTTCTGGTGCAAGCACTGCTGGCAGCTCTCCATAGTAATCCAATCACACATCATGAAGCCCGACATGGATCACATCTGAAGCTCTGTCAACTCAAAAGTTGTCTTGGTTTGAGTTGTGCGAGTGTGCACTTGTGAACCATGTCGAGAGAATTCGGCTGTGTGTGAGTGTGTGTGTTTGTCTGCACTATAGCTATGCCAGGGTCACGAGGGTGCCATTCAATAGCACAGTTTGTGACAGGTGTTTGACAAGCCCCACAGGAGACAGGTTGATCTGCTGATACAGGCAAGAACATTTCTTTCGAGTATTTGCCAAGTTTAAAAAATAAAAACAAACAAAACAAACAAAAAACAAAAAACAAACAAACAAAAAAACTGCAAAGGAAGTTAAAAGAAAAAAAAAATGCAATAACATAAAAACAAAAAGACTCTCTTGCTTGCGATGTTAGTGTTGCCACATCACACGCAATCCTCCTGCTGCATGTTCTCACATGACATTTCTTTCTTTCGGAAAAGACGCACATCCATATCTCATGATCATCTCGTTCTCAATTTGTTTTCTGCTCAATGTTTGTATTCAAAAGAAATCCATACTTTGTTTGGGTGACATGCCTCATTACATCACTATTTCAAATGTCGGTCTGTCATTCCTGACAAGACTGAGATCTTCATCTGCTGGAGTGAATGAGTCGTTTTCTTTTGCCATCATGAATTTGCCTGTGTGTGTGTGTGTGACAATTAGGTCAGGTGAAGTGCAGCGCTGCATCGCTGATTTATCCTCCAAGAAAGTCCATATGCTCTGCAGGTCGGTGTTGTCTTGTTGCTGCATTGTTTCTGCAGAAGTTACCTCCCCAGCTGTGTGACACTGTAACAGAAAATAACATTTACTCTTTTTTTCATACATCACTTATTCTCATTTCTCTTTCAGTTTTCCACATGTGAAAAATCTTCCTGTTTCTCTATGTTTTGAAAATCTCATATTTTCATTGTGTTTTTCCTTTCATAAATTGTCTTTTTTTATTCCAGTTTTTTGAGTTGATTTACACTAACCTTGATTTGGAAATCTAAATTCAGTGCTCCAACAGTGTAATAGATATCTGCTTCCTGAACCCCATTTCTTCCTCATGGTGTCTATTATCAGATCCTTAGATCCTTTACTCAACCATTCCCCTCAATATTCCTTGGATATGCCTGCATGCACACTTCCAATTCAAGACGAGCATCTCCAAGAGGGCTTAACTTTCAGTTCAGTACAAAGCAACAGAAAAACTCTCTGACTTGAGAATCAGGCATATATCTTCATCCTGCTTTATTGCTTTTATATAAAAATAGTAACGGCCCCAACTATCTTAATAATAAAAAAATGTCTTTATGTAAAAATATTGAACAACGGAAGACCCAATCTTGGAACAGTATGGGAACAGGAACTCAATTTGATTAAATTAATTAGAAAGTAATTTGATTGGCATTAATTAAATAACAATTTAACTGTCAGTGATTAAAAATAATTTCTCTCATCAGACAATTTGGAAAATAGGATTTTTGAGTTTCTAGCTTCCCAGCAGTGAAAATCAGGGATTTTCCCAGTCGGCCATCCCAGTCTCTGAATCAGTGAGGTGGTAGGTCTTAAAATAATCAGTTGCGTCTCAGATGATCACTCAATGGACCCCCTACTGAAACCGAGTTGGTCTAAAAAAATTTTATAATGTTTTATTATAATGTCTGATTAGAAAATAAAAGTTTGATGTCAATTGAATTGTAGAAGTGTTTTTTTATTTCTTGCAAAGAGAGAGAGGTACATTGTACAGCTCTTCAAGGACAGACCACAGTAACTAACAGTACTGTCACGTCATCAGCTTATCTGTCTCTAGGCCGAACAGAGATGTTGCTTGTTTTCAGTTCACAGAATGGTGGCGGATAACAGGTTCTAGCTAGAGTTTTGTTTCCAACCACATGTGCAACACCATATGTAGCAAATGGTTAAATGTCTGAAGAGTATATCCTGTTCGGGGAACTAGGGAAGAGAAACACAGTTAAGAGAAAAAAAAAAGTGAAACAGTATGAAAAAGAGTAAATGCTATTCTTCCATTACATGCACTCAATATATTTCTGTGAAGATGCACAATAGTGTTAATAACCACAAGGTATGGTTGTCAGTTTCAAAAGGTTAGAGAGCAAACATAATCATTGACATAAATGTGGCATTTTCAAAAATCTCTTATTCAGTCTAATTGGAAATGATCTCATTTATAATTGAGGTTATAAATATCTAAACTCAATCATCTATGATCACATTTATTTGACTGACACAGAAACAGCAGACTGATTAATTTTCCCCAACCTGAAGCTTCAAGCTGAACAAACAGTGAAGACGTTTTTTTTTCGGACATGATGATAAGGTGGGTGTGTTACTGTTTGGTGTCTGTCATGTCATATTTTCCTTATAATTTATTTTTCTATCAGTCTCCTTTACCTGCATTTTTTTTTTTTTTTTTTTTTGGTCAATTTGTCACAGTCTGTCAGTTCCACTGTTGACAGTTACAGAAATGGCATCCTTGTTGTGGTCACACAAAATTCCAGTATACCATCCATTCATCAGGTTATCCCTTTGCCCCGAAAAACCTGCTGGTCATGAAAAAAAGGTGGAAGAAATGCTTGTAGCATTATAAGCATAGAGTGTGAGAACCAAATTTGAATCAAATTTGGTGCAATGTTAAATATATTTCCAAAAATCCCACACAAAAATAAATGATTTTAAATAATTTTTTTGAGGGAAGACGAAGCCACCTGCAGCTCGAGATGCCAGAATAGCAAAATGTATCATTATCCCAAAAAGCTGCAGTCACTTGAAGATCAAAGATCAAATTCCAGTTAACAACATTAGCTATCAAAGAGGAAGGATGGATGAAAAGGGGGAGGGAATCAATGGATGATCATGGATTATCATTTATGAAACAGGAGCTCATTTTGTGGCAGCTGCCCTGCTGAATGTACCAAATTAAACTTTGCATCGTTTGACACGTTTCTGTATGAATGTGTGGCACAAAGGATGAATGGGCGAGACCTTGGAGAGGAGGAGGTGTAAGGAAGGGGCTGAAATAAAATGTCACTGGTTTTGTATGGCTGAAAGCAACAAGTCTACTTGAGAAATGAATGAATTATGTTCCACTGGATACCTCTCCTTTGCTGGTTTGTTTTCTGTTGCACATTTTTGTGGCTGTGTGTGTGTGTGCATGTGTGTGCACGCTATCACATTTGTCTCTATTGCAAACCCTAAAGCAAGGATAAATGAGTTGAAATGATGCAGTATTTGCATCACCGAGCAAGATTTGGGATGAATGAGCCGAAGCGAATGAAAAAATTCTACTCCAGGCTCTCCGTATAATTTCAGTCACGTGAGGCTCGTGCACTTTATGTGTTAGGTATTCTAGTATAAGCCCTTGTATTTACATTTGCATGCAGATGAGTGAGATAGTAAAACAAATATGGATATCTGAATGGTTTTATTATGCCATGGTAGATAAATATCACTTTTACATTAGTGAAGGTAAAGAAAACCCATGGGAATGCGGGGTTGTCATGTATTTGTGGTTTTACGTTTTTCTCACTGTGTTTCATAATTTAGATCAGCAAATACAGACTGAAAAGAGACCAATTTATTTATTTATTTATTTATTTACTTTTTTACCCTGTCCTGTCCAGTACCAAGGACATGTAGTACGGTTGACTGCATGCCTTGTGGTGTTGAACAGATTTGATGTGCACAGGTAGAGTCTGTGGTACTCATCCTGTAATTATTATAAATTTTATTCTTTTTTTATTTATTTTCTGATTGTGTGATGTTGGGTAACCACACCGGACAGGGGAATGGGGAGTTAACAGACAAGGGGAAAGGAAGACGGAGGAGTGAATGGGAAAGCAGGAGTGAGACAGACAGACAGAGTGAGTGGGGGACCGTGACAATGTCTGGTCAGCTCTCGATAGTAGGCCGATAAGGATCAAGATATGTCGAGTGCCCACCAGACGCGCAGGGCAGAGAAACCCACAGTAATTATTCACCCCGTAGAAGACCAGGCAGAGGACCAAAGCAGGAGTCCCCCACTCCCAGGGTCAGCCCTAAGGAGCCAGAGATGACAGATCCATGGACAGAGGCTAAACCACCACACACCCGGGCAGCATGCAGTGGTCCAGGGCCCCCTCACCCAGGACCCAACATGACGGAAACCACCCCGGGCTGCCCACCGAGGAGGCAGGGCAGTACCCACTACCCACCCCGAGGCCCAACCATGCGCCGCCCAAAGAGGGACAGGCAGACATCCATACAGTACATAACCCCCACCCAACCCGAGAGGTAGGCCCCCCCGATGAGCACAGTCCCCCAGATAAGACCCAGACCCAGGACAGCACAACATCCCACAGCCCAGACCAGGCCATGCTCCACCCCTCCATCACTGCTGCTTTAAGTTTATTGATTGTGCAGTAGTCTCTTATATTCACTAGTCTGCATGCAGTATTTGTTGGGTGTCTGCCCTGTCTCAATCCTGTCTGGTCTGGGTGAATTGTGAAGGGGTATTTTTTTTTTCCCCAATCTCATTGCTACTATAGAGCTTTGCAGATAATTTTGAGATCTGCATTTATAAGTGAGATTGGACAATAGCTGGACTGAGAGTGGGGTCTTCAGGTTTGAGGTGGAGACAGATATGTGCTGTGTTAATGTTTGAGGGAAGAGTGCCACTTTCCTTAATTTCCATCTCCATTTTACAGAATGCAGGTGCCAGTAGAGGCAGCCACATTCATTCAATTCAAGAGGCATCTGTTTGTACAGTATGACTGTTTAGGTTACTGCCTGCAAAATGTCTCCAGCAAGGTGTGTGGATGCAGTTCCACACATAGCATTTCAAGATTTACTAGGCTGCATTTGTGCTGCTGCGTCACTATCATGATCTTTTCATCACTTTCTGATTTTCAATCACATCCCCATTATAGCCTCTACAGTAGATTATGGTATACCATTGAATCACACTGCATTTGGGAAATCAGATTTTCTGTAGCTGCTGCTAATATGGCACCTGCTTGAGGAGTTGCAGCTGTTTCAGCACTTTTAGAAACAACTTTCAAAAGTCTGATCAAACCTGCTCAGCTCTGGACTCTGTGATTTTCTCACCTGATGCTCCTTAAGACCTGGCCTTGCACATTGATGTGCTGTATTTGTCATATATGTGGTGAGAGGTCACACTGCGTCTGTTCACCTCGCACACCTCACTTCATCAGCTGGTCGCACTGATTCCTGGGCGTGTCATGCCACCTATATATATACAGGTATGGTCCTTGTGTTCTTGGTCTCCTTGCACTTCCTTTTACCGTGGTGGCAGCAGCAAGAACAGCGTGTGGCGTGGTCTGCCCATGTGTTTGTGGCATCCATCATGCGTTCACTCACGTCGCACAGCGTGGCTGATCAGTTGGACCGGTGGTGGCTGCGTGGCTCCGCTGGAGGCTTTCCTGGATGCAGTCTTGAATCTGTGTGTGTGTGTTTGCACCGTAGCCTTAATGGCTTACACCCTCCAGTGGTCCGTGGGGCCACACTATGGCTTAACAGAGTGGCATAGGCTCTGGTGGTAGTACACCTGATTACTGGACACCATGCCCTGGATTTGGCTGCTGTTTTGGCTCTACTTACATATTTCCTGGTCTTAGTTTTGGCCTAGTTCCTCTCCTTGGGCCGGTCAGAGTTGGCCTCTACAATATGTGACAACGTCCCTAACCCACACACAACTATTTTAAAAGGACATTCATTTTACAATTTGGCATTCATCTTGTGTGCTTATTGTTTTTCCATAGATGATTATTTTGTTAATTTCTGTGAATATTGTCTTATTTCTGTTTGTTACTTATCTGAAGATTATTTTAACTCATTTGAATATTGCTTATGGTTTTGTATTATTTCATTTGATGATTATTTTGTTAGTTCTGCTGAATAATTGTTTTCTGATTATATTTGAATATTTGTAATCCTGTTACTATTGTTTTGTGTTTATTGTTTTGTATTTTTCTGGCCTGATTATTGATTTGTCCCTCTTTGTTGGAAAGGTGCGGTGGATTTGAGCGGAAGTCCCTGTCTTCCTGGTGGTGGTGTTTCTTCACAGTCTCCTTTTTTCGGTTGGTGTGCAGAGTCATGGGTGGTTTAGTTTGTGGCTCCTTCCCCTTTATCCTCCTGCTGCCCAGCTATGTCCTCTCCCTTTCCCTGGCCAGTGCACTAATTTTACATTGTGTATTTACTATTGATTTTCTGTGTTTTTTTTAGCTTAGTTGAAGATTATTGTTAATAAATTGCTCTTTTTTCCAATTCTTGAAGGCTCTTGTTCTCTGCCTAGTGGTATCAACAAACTTGTGTGCCCTTGCTTCATTCTAGAGTTCCCCTTCAACACATTTGCTGGGATGAAATTCCCCAGGTGGCGTTGTCGCAACTTTTTTCCTTATCTTTTCACTCACTGCTCTGCCACATGTACTATATGTTTTGTGTGTTTATGTTCATGTTTGCTAAACTATGTGCCACGAATTAGCTCCAAACTGTAACCTGGTATAGTGCTTCAAATGCTACCATTGGCGTTATATTTGTACGATGTCACTTTGAAATAATACAAATAAATAAATACATCATCAAATTAACTAACGCTATATTTTAGGAACTTTACTTTCAGCAGATATTTATTTTAAAAAGAGTCTTTGACCTGCATATTTTTTTCTTTACCTGTCCTCATTTCTAGAGGAAATCCTAAGGTCTCATTTTTGAAAGTAAGCCTAGCTTTACAGAAGCTTGAAATACTTCTGAAAAACTCTTAACTTTTAATGGTGTGTGTTTTTGGGGTCACTGCACACTGACGGCAGAGGCACTGTGTCACAGTTTGGTTCTCAAGTTGGGCAGTGTCCCTGAGGATTCAATATTCCATTAGGACTATTATTTCAAAAGTAGATTAATCCTTGTCATTTAACGCTTGGCTGATGTCCATTTGAAGTCATTATGGAGAAGCACTGACATTATTTCATAAATTATTCACAACATTATCTGGGCCCTCTTCACGGTCACCTAGTGGGGCAGTGAGGCTGGATCACTTGTCACGAGAAAGAAACATGTTTACATTCATAAATTAAAATTCATGTATCTTTTTTTTAAGCCTGCATCCAGGTGCAGTTTCACAACGAGCATGTGTGAATTATGGGCCACTTCATCAGTCAGTCTATATTGTATTTGTACCCTTCTTCTCTATCTACATCCCTGTATTTATCAACTAACTCCGGAAATGTTCTTTTGCTTGATACATTTGTGGCATTAGTTTGAATACACCACATTTGATCTATTATTATCTGTGTCTATTCCCCGCTGCAGCAATAACCCAGTTTCCCCATAGGGATAATTAAAGTTTCATCTCATCTAATTTAGGAGCTGGATTCCCTTTAAAGCAGAAAACATTAAAATCTTCTAAAATGAGGCCTGTGAAAGAATCACGAGTAGTAAATGGAGAATTAATTAACTGATGGCACAGTACAGTTACATTTACATTCATGAGGGTTTCTATTTACACCTATCCTATTGGATACAAGTATTCTAGAAGCTTGCAGTAAGTTGATTTCACTATATAAATATCACATTGGATACTGTTATTCTAAGTATCAGGTGTCTATCATCTGTTCTATAAGGTGGAGTGCTTCGGAAATAAGTTTTCCATTGTGTCATTGTTGACTTGAAGGGTGAGTGTGCCGGTATTCTTGAGGTTTCATAGTGTGAACAGATCCTATCAGTAAAGAGAATCAACAACACTGTATTGATTGTACAAGTGCTGCCTGTGAGCCAAAGACATTTCTACAAACTGCTAGAAATGCATCGATGACCCGCACAAAGACAGTTACACATTCATGCTTCTGCTGCTGTTTATACTCACTGGAAGAACAAATGTGTGGGTAATCTGCAGCTAAAAATACTTTCCAAGGATTAAACCATGAACTACTTTTTGATCAATTGCTAAAAACTACAAACTAACAGCAGCTACCTGTGAGGCTGGAATAATTAAAAATGCTCCCCTAATGTTTCTCTATGTACAGTTGTTCAAGCATATTCACCTTCATTTTCACTTTAACCCTGCTTTTTAAGCATATTTGACAATTTTGTCCATTTAATTTTAGGACCAAACAGCTTTTCCATCGTGTTGAGAGCAAACAGTGGGAGAATTGACAGTGTCTGAACAGGTATGCTGGCCTGTGTGCATGTTACTAATCTGACTGGGTAATGACTCCCAGTTGCAGATGCAGAACCTGCTGGAGAGATTACTCATCATCCTAGCTGACCTGGAGAATCCACCCTGCCCACACACTCTGGACCTGCACCACCAGCCAAATCTGAATGGATTCCTGCCAAGAACTACATACAGCATTTTACTTGTGTTTGTCTTGTTGGCATAACGTTTAATGACATGCACAACAGGGATTAAACACAGCAAAGCTATAACCAAATTACTTTTTGCTATTCTTTGCAAAAATGACTGACACTGCATGATAAGTTTAGTAATGCCAATGCATTGATTGTCATGTGCCTTTATTTTGTTGCTTCAGTGACCCAATAGCAGGAAGCCAGCAACGTGAACAAATCCAAAGTAATTAACCAAAATAGTAATAAAAGAGCTCTGCTCTGGAGCTCTCAAAATCACAATATACAGTTGTGTGTTTGTGACAGCCACTGGGTGTGACTTTCGAAATGTGTTCCATCACTTTCGTGTCTAACTGCTGCAATGTTTTTCAGAGCAGATGCATATTAGTTCAGTTTTAGTCCACTCTTGTAATAATTCTTCTAACAATAATTATCTCTATAACAACATCCCAGTTTGGCTGATATTGATGCCGCATGTGGCTATCATTCCACCTCACACCATTTATTTCAAGGCTGGCTTTGATATGCTCGTAAAGAATTCAGTTGAGTGTTTCTAAGTTATATCCCGCTAAATGATCTTTTAGTAAATACTACATGTGAGATTTTAGATGAAAATGTGAAATTAAAGATTTGGTCACTCTGGGAGGCACAAACCACATTGACAATAGTGTTTGTAGCCTCCTGACAAATGTAAAAGCAGGGTTCATTCTTCCTCTTGTTTTCTTTTGACTCCAGAGGGAAATATCTGGCTCCCGAGTTTTCCATGCTCCACCATGCATGCCCACAAGCTAATTGCTAAATTTGTCTGTCAGCTTTTTGATGCCAAGTAGGTATAATACAGTACTGGAGATTCCGGGGTTAATAAGGGCCATAAAACTGACGCAAACCATAAAGGTGCAGGCCATTAAGCCAAAACAATAAACTGAAAGATGTCAAAATGCTCACTGGAGCTTTCAGGTACAGCAGAGTTGGACTAATTACCTGCAGGTTTGACACTCTGAGCCACATGGTTCAGTGTTTGATTTTCAAATACTGATTAGAACGAAGTTGCAAACAAAGAAACAAAACAATAAAATGGACATATACATACATATATATATATATATACACATATATATATACATACATATATAAATATTTTTAAGAGTATCTTCCACCTGTCAGCAGGTTTCTCTGAAAACAAGCAGAAATCTCAACACCTCCACTGAGGACGAGTACGCAACAAAACAGCCTCCTGTAGCACACACACACACACACACACACACATGCCTTACGAGTCCATCCTCTTGTTTATGAGATCTGTCAGTTCTCGTGCACTTTTTCCCACAATGGCAGTGAGTCTTTGAGATTCATATCTATTCTTTTTTTTTTCTTTTTTTTTTTTTGGTGCAGCTGTAGGTCTTTGCATGTGTATGCTTGTCTGTGCTGCAGCTAATGGATCCTAATGAAGCACCTGTGATAATCTGACAAGCTGAAGAGACAATGGAGACAAGCGCGCTCCCTCCATGATAACCCGAGGCAGTGAGGAAAACTCATTTCTCAGGCAGGATGCAGCAGATTGTCATCATACATTACCTTGTGCAAACTTATCCAATAAAACAGCCTCCTCCTCATCCACTTCCTCTTAAGGGAAAAGTGACGATGTTAAGATGTATTAAAGCAGCGGCCTAGATATTTATACAGCGGCATGAGCTGAAATTCATTTTATATAATATTGCCTGAGAAGGGAGAGACATTCAGTATTATTTGGCTTTCTTGTTGACTTATATTGCAAAATGGCTTTTAAAGGTAAAACAGCAGAAAAACAGAGAGTTGGTGAAGTGTCACAATACTGTTTGGAGTGTCATGCTATTTTACACAGCCTGTAATGAAGCCTGGAAATGATCAGCAAAGTTTATGACTCAAGCCACAAACCTGGAAAGCCCCTTAACCCCCAAACCCCCAAAAACCACACAAAACACTACAGCAGAATATAAAGTATATCATATATACTATCTCTATATATATATCCCTCTCAGCTTTTACAGCGATTATAATTTAACTCCAACCTCAAGCTCACTAAATCCATTTTTCATGAGTATGACCTTGATTATGAATTCTCCATTCCCAGGCCAGAAGAAAATTCTACTCATACCAGGTTGTCAATAAATGCAGCAGAGCTGAAGTGGGAAACGCTGTGCTGTGCTCAATCAACACTGTTACTGTGGCCAAAACAAGGAACTTCGGGAAAAAAAGGCAATTTCGGCATGTAAAACTTGAATGTTTTTGTTGTTGTTGATTTTTTAAGTGCTGACTTCACCCCTCTGGGTCATCCCTGTCTTCCTACTTTTTATTACATGCATTTAGGAGTAATATTTTGAAGCCTGGAAATTGCTAATGGAGTGTTTTTCTATTCACTCCATGTAGCCTGGTTAGCGGGCTGACATCCAAGCCACTATATTAACTGTTTGAATTAACGATGACCCAGAATCCCAGAATCAACTGTGCCAAGTTGGAGGAACTTGTTTTTGGTCTAAGAAAGCTCTTCCTGGCTTTTCCTTTCTTTCTTTTTTTTTCTTTTTTTCTTTTTCTCAAATTATAACTTAGAAATTTGACATATTTATCTCTGTAGCTTGGTGTTGGCCTGCTCTATGGGAAATAAGTTGAGTGGAAAGGAGTTGCTTTCTCTACATTTGGAGCTTTACTGCAGAAATAAAGTTGAATAAATATGATATGATATGATATGATACATTTATGGATTTCATGTGGTGCTATCAGAGACACGTCTATTTAACTGCTTGTTAATACAATGTTGAATCAATCAACCTTATGGCAGCAACTCAGTGTATTTAGGCATGTAGACATGGTCAAATCAAATTGCTGAACATCAGAATGGGGAAGACTTTGATCATAGCATGGTTGTTGATCAGAGTATTCTAGAAACAGTATAATCTACTTGGAGTTTCACACACAAGCACCTCGAGAGTTTACAGAAAATGGTCAGATCAGTGGGAGAAAATACCTTTGAGATGCAAGACTGGTTCAAAGCAACAGTAACTCAAACAACTGCTTGTTACAGCTATACGTAGAAGACCACTTTGAATGCACAACATGTCAAACACTGAAGCAGATGGGCTACAGCAGTAGAAGTGCACACCTGCCACTTTATTAAGCACACATAATACCTAAAGAGCATGGTGTTGCATGGTATGCATCTGTATACTATGTTCACAGTATGTGGACTAAATATTAGGTTTTCATTATCAAAATGTGAGTGGCAAACACATTATCCTGCAGCTGTTGTTGCATTCTTCTCTCTCTGCTAGGGTCTGTGTTTTAGACTAGTTGTAATCTTGCTTGGATCTGCACAGATCAAGTCTGACTGTCCTTGACTTTCTTTCATTTTGGGACCCTAATCTTTGAAAACAGAGGAATGTACGTCAGCGTCTGTTTCAGATCAAGTCCAGCATATGTAGCCCTTTACTCCTGCATCCAGTCATAATATGCTCTGCACAGCTGGTATAACTCAGGCACATACTGTATGTACTGAGCTTTTTGAATCCTGTTTTTGAACCGGTTTGCTTGTAAAAACTTTTGTGAATATTCAATTTCCCTTCATTACAGTGCATTTACATGTTGTTTTTTTTATGTGTTCCTATATTGTTTTTTTATATCCACTTTATTCACTTTTACTGTAGTAGCTTTAATATTATACTGTCTTTCCAATTTTCTTGGTCTTCTTTTCCTTTATTTCGTCCTGCTGGGGACTTTATAATATTGTTAAGAAAAGTACAATTTTCATGGTTAACTTTCCATTGCCTCTCTGTGTTTTCATTTAAAAACAACAGCACTCACCCTTGATGTGGGCAGAAATTCTTACAACTGACCTGCCGTCACTGAACTCATCAGTGCAACATTCACATTTCTCAGTGTTTTGATTTTTGTTGCCATTAGAAGTGCTATTGGGAATATAGCATATATATTTTATAATGCATACATACATACTGAAACAGCAATTTACTTGGTGTCCATTTATTTGCATCCACATTTGCTCATGTGTGATATGAATGACACTATAGAACAACAATTTTCCTCCACTAAGTAAGAGATCAGTTTAGTATCAATGCAGTATCTCACACACCATCAGCAAACTAACCCCATTATTGCTTTTTCCAGTTCAGCAGCTCTTTGTTCTTTCTTCCTCCCTTCCTCCTTTGTTTTCCAGGGCATGTCTCCTCTACTTTCATTTCTCCACATTAGCAGAAGAAAAGCTTGCTGGTGTCATCCAAGCATTGTTTATGCAATTTTAGGACAATGTTGGACTCATTATTGATTTTTTCAAGTGGCACGCCTCCATCTTGGCTGTTAAATGCCACCACTGAAGCCTTTTGTGTTTCCCACGAATAAGCATTGCCGTGCTTCAGTTGATTCTAAGGCATTTGGATTATATATTTATTTTCAGGAGTGGAGCTTGAAGTCAGCCCCCTTCCTTATTAGGGAGGGTAACCTTCTTCTCGCTGCTGAGCCTCCTCCCAATTACAGTGACTACTGCTGATGAAATGGCTGTGCAACATGGTGACTTGTCATTTGGCCAATTATTCTTAATGAAGCACCACGGAGAGAAGGATAACTGTACTGTGCCATGCTGTGTTTGTAATATCTACGCTGGGACAATAGTGTTTCTCATTTGACAAAATCATTGCATTTTCTGTAACTGTTATTGCTTTCAAAAACCAAGGTTTGATTGCCTCTAAAGAGGGTTGACAACTTGTATTTCAGATGTTGAAGAATTTGTTCCATAAAGTTGGATTTTCATCAGCACTTTCGGTTTGATGAGTCATTAAATGTATTCCCACTTCAGATTCTGAAAGGACACACTTTCGTTTTTTTTTTTTTTTTTTTCCCTTGTTAAAGCCTTGACTCATCTGAGGGAATATTTGCTGAGCATGGACACTTTCCTTGTCAATGCCTTACTTCTCATTTTTACAGCTAGACACATTCACAGCTGCTCCACACACAGCACAGCCACAATCCTCCACTCCACTTCTGGTCACTGAGCAGCTTCACTGGAGCATTCAACAGTAAAGTGTCTCTCTTGTAGATACATCATTGGCTGATCTTGATGGAATAAACAGAGTGTGTACTACATGATGAAATCCAAATCTATATATCCAAATCAAATATATAACAAATGCTCACATGTAAGGTTTAGATGTGATAGATACAGGATATAATCAGACCTTTTAAAAAATAATTCAAGTTGATAGCCACTTAGTGGATGGCCCAATTAATTAAATTCCTTTAAATCCTGTGATTACAACCTCTTCACCCCAAATTCCTCATTCAAAAGTCATTGGATTGATATCATATGGTTCATATTGGATGTGGGAGCTTCCTTTATATGCAGGGAAAAGCTATGCTATGCTGGTGACATACAAGTGAAACAATGAAGGAGACAGAATAGAAAAAGCACAGGGTCCAGATTTGACCGCAAAGCCAGTTTACAGCAAGTTACATCAGATATAAATCCCAAATTCACTCACACAGTCAGACAATAACTGAATTGGAGCTTTTCTGATCACTACAGGATCAAAAGAGCTGGAGCTTTTCAAGATTCAGCGAGAGCATCAGATCAGAAGCACAGTCTCGTGGTGTGTTTTTACTCAGGCTACGTAAATCATGTCTGTTTTTCACAGGTTTTCCAAAGTTTTTTCCCCCTTTCAATTGTTTGGAGACCCATCTCTTCAGGGATGACAGTTTTCACCTTTACTTTGTTTCTGCACAAGCACATATAGCTCATAATTTTACAGCTCTGAAATGTTGCATTGATTCTGAGGGCTCCTGCTACCAGTGACTGGATTTTGTTTTATTTATTGACAAATATAATGTAATATGTTACTATAATTTTTGCCTCTGTCACAGATTTGTTGTATTCTTAAGTACTCACTGTGCTTTTTGTGATATTTATTTAGCTCTCGATTAATTTTGCATTTTTTTGATTAACTAGTTGCATAGTTTGATTATGATTTCTAGCAGATGAAATTAGAAAAGTCAGTAACATATTAACATTTTTAGCGTTTTACTGAAATAACTATTCTAAGGCAATTATTGTTATTTTTATGGATCAAACCATGAGGATTATATATGAAGGGCTGCACTGAGTTTAAAACAGTGACTGCTGTAAAGACACTGAAGGAACATTGAGGTTTGAAATGCTTGACGTAAAGGCAAAATAATAAAAAAAAGAAGCATCTTTTTTTGCAAATATAAAAATATAAATAACACCCATGAAGCATAGGAACCTAGGCTGAGGGGCAGGTGATGTGTATACACTGTGGAGATGATGAGGGGATTGGCTGAGCAGGTGGGTGTGGAAGTCAGGTGATGCCAAAAAGAATCCAGGAGTGACTGCAGACTTTTAACTGAGAATGAAAGGGTTTATCTCAAAAAGGGGTAAAAGGATGAGCTCGATCCCCTGAAGTCAGCATGGTTCTCTGATGACCTATTCAATTAATATTCTACTGGCCTTTTACACAGAAGCCATGCTCTAAAATCCCCAAGGCCTCCACTATTACTTTTAAAGGAGGCGCTGTACCTTTAGTTTTAAGTGGGAACATTTGCAATTTAATTCAATATGGATCTGTGGAGTATAGCGGTTTTAAAGGGGTCGATAACAAATTCTTCTTCACTCTTTATGTTGACACACTCATCAGCTAATGGAAAACCTAGTTTGTCTCTAATGTAACGCTTGCTTTATTTTTGTTGGCAGCTTGCAGACGTAAAAGTGCGGATGGCACTTTCTTCACATCTCAGGGGCAAGCAATGGCTCTCCTTCTTGACTGGCAGCTCTAATGCATACAAATCGCCCTGTATCACCTTCACAGAATTCAAAAGGAAAAAAAAAAAAGTAATAATAATCCAGTCTAAATGGGACTAAAGCTATTCTAATTGTATCACATGTTTGTTTGGAAAACATCAACCACATTCTCCTACATAAAAAGGAGATATTTCAAAGCTGGAGGGCATAGTCATGCACACACCTTGGTTTCAATTGATGTAAGTGCAATGGAGGACTTACTGTGAAACCAGAAAGTTAGGTTTTTTTTTTTTTTTTTTTGAGAAGACTTAATTAGTGTGGCGGTTGGATGGTTGAATGGTTGAATTTCTCTTCAAATTAGTCTATTATTTCAAGGCGAGGCGATTGTGCGCTGTTAACACTTCCTTCTGACAGTTTGAAAAAAAAAAAAAGCTTTTTTCCACTTCTCTTGTTTGGCACCTTTGAAAATCTGTTGATTCATTCTTCTAGTGCTGTAAGAAAACCCAGTCTGCTACCAAGATTATCCCCCCCCACACACACACACATTACACATGAACGTGTGCTAACACCACCCACGGAGCAACAGAAGCACACACACAGACATACAGTGTAGACACAAATCCAAACAGATGCACCGCACACTCGCCCACACAGCCGAATGCACACACATGAACGCACACACACACACGCCCACGTGGACACACATGCGTGCACACAAAAACAATCAAAGGGATTGGTGGGCATGGCACATCTCTCTGGTGGATGTCTTTAAATTACAATTAAATGGAGAGGACAAACAATATGTGGCCAAAAAAAAAAAAAAAACTCACACACAAAAACAAAAACAATTTATATAATCACTTGATTTTAAATACCAGCCCACCTGGCTTAAGCTTTCTTTAGCCTCATCAAGGAAGCTTCGCCATTGTTGTACAGGAGTCTTTGTTTTAATAAAGTGGGAATGTGATGTGGACAGAAGTGAGGAAGAAAAAAAAAAAAAAAACAGTGATTTCTTTGGAGTGGTAATCACATGTTATAGATGATGGGGAGGAGAGATGAAAGCAGGGAAGAAAGAGTTGAAATGACGAACCACAAACCTGATTCTTCCCATTGTATTGATTTCTTTTGTAGCTCCACCGTGTGCTCTTTTTATATTGGAGGTGCACACTGACATTTACTCAAGCCTATCCACACAGTACAAATGCACATATATCACAACTAAGGGGCTTTTTGGACTGGTTTCAAGTTCTTAGTCCAATGCTTGTGCACTAAGTGTTGTAAGGTGCACAGTGTGGGTTTAGCATGATATATTTAAAGGCAAAAACTAACTGGAAAGCTGGATTAAAGCCTCTGTCAAGTCAGAATGTATGACACTGTAGCTATCTTGGTCACCGAAAAAGGGATTATCTGTCGTGTATAAAACAAACGCATCTGTCCGTGGTCGTATACGAGATGCCTCCATCCCAAAATGTAAGTATAAGAGTTGAAAAGGAGATTTAATTGAACATTTTTTTCTTCTACAGATTTAATTAAACTGATGTATGACTACATTGCCTGTGCAAGATACAACTCAGGGGAGAATGCAGGCCAAAAATTCTAATTTAATGGTGCGATGCAGGTTTCAGAACACGGAGAGGCAGTCACACAAGCAAAAAAGAATTGGCAAAACGCTGTGGTCTAAAAACACTGAGAAACACAAGGGACTATGGCTGGAAAACACGCAGGACACAAACAAGACAATCTCACATGGAGTGACATGAGTGGAGAATATATAATGAGCTGAGCTAATGAAAACCAGGTGTTACTAATACAACACAGGTGAAGGTAAACAAAATAAAAAAAACAAATGAGAAACACCCGGAGGTAAGACAAACACAAAGCAAGGATTCAAATTAAACAAGTTAAGTCAACAAAATTTGAACTTCTTGTTCTTGTTGGTGACATGGTTATATAATGAAAGCCAAAGGATGTGTTATATTTTTATAACTATTGCCGTAACTGTTCAAAATGTTGGGACTGCACACACTGGTGCCCTGAGTAAGTCACCTGCCACGTTTGAAGCCTGTCATTGGACAGTTCTGTGGTTCACTGTCAAGAAAGAGAGAACTTCCTCACATTCATAGATAGATCATGCCATGACTGCTCTATTTTATTCATTTGGCCATAAATGTTTTGTATTGGGGTTTTTTTGTGTTTATTAGCTGCAGCTGTTGCCATCAGTGAATAAAATTGGAAAACCCATTCACACTAATGAGCCTTAACAAAAAAAAAAAAAAAGAGTATGTTACTATTCCACCCAGACACAGGATTTTACCAAGTGCTTCTTTTTTCTTTCACCCTTTGTTATTCCACTGAAATACCAAATTCAGTGCAGTGTGTAATGTGTGTGTGATGTACGTATAAGGCCACTGTCTAGAAGGGACAAAAACATGGCGGCACTCCAGCTGATGGAGTTGTTACTTTCATAAATCATGAGCACATCTCATAAAATCATGTTTGGTCCAAGATGCTAAAAAGGGATGCACAGTATGTCCCTCTGCATGTTTTTTTTTTTTTTTTTTTTTTTTTTTTGTCTAGGTTTTATCCTTAATCTTCCCATTTGGTGTTTCACAAGTATTTTGTTATTTCTGGCATAATTTGGTGCAAGATATAATAATGCCATTCATTTAGAGTCAGATGACTTTTCCAAGTGTCAAAGGCACATAATTAACTCTGAAGATGGACTTTGAAACGCTTTGTTCAACTGTTACGCACATCAAACTCACATAAACAAATGCACATTCAAGTGCATGATTAATGGGTGTTCCTGAATTCCTGGAGCGGTGAGTCATGTTTGACAGAAATATGGCACGGTGATACAGTCATTTCACAAAGTGACACATCACCTTCAGAATGTTTCTGCTCAGATTCTCCTGCAAGCAATATTGTCCTTGCCTGTTTTATTTCATAGATAAAAAAAAATAAATGACACATGCTATTGACGCAGTAATTTCCACCATAAATCACTGATTAATGGCCCACATCTGGCAGTTGCTGATGGTGACACACAGTCGCCCTGTTGTTGCCGGAGCAGCACTTTTCTTTTCAACAAATAATTTTTTTACGTTGTGCTCTTTCCATTTCAGAACTCCTATCATTTCAGGTACTCTCATACCAGGGTAACTGTAGAAGCGGAGTTGTTTTTGAGGAGAGCAAGTGTCACGCGCCCTTTTGTTAGAAACACGTGTTATTGACTGGTGAAACTGAGCATGGGTTTTTCTTTTCTTTTTTTTTTTTGGTGGTTGTACATGCTTTTGACCTTTTTATAATGTACACATGGGGGACAACTTTTTTTCCTTTCTTTCATTGATCCTTTAATGATTAAATTCCACACAAGGCTAATTCAAATAAATGGTGATATTGCATTATTTGATACTGAAATCACCAAGCTTTGTTGCAACAATCTGGTTGGACTATTTATGTGTATGGTTTTACCACAGCACTGTGCAATAAATGAGATTGAACCTCTTTATCACACATACAGTGTGCACCTTTTACTCACTCACTCATTTTCTGCTGCTTTATCCACTGAGGGTCGCGGGGAGCGCTGGTGCCTAACTCCAGCTGACACAGGGCGAGAGGCAGGGTACACCCTGGACAGGTCGCCAGTCCACCACAGGGCCACACAGAGACAGACAACCATTCACTGTCACTGCCTAAAAAAAACAGTTAAATGTATGTTTACAAGATACATTAGATTCTACTACACTGACAGTCATTCTCAGTGTTACTCAGTGTTACACTGGGATCAGATTCCACACCTCACAGCTGTAAGCCACACACACACACACTGGACCGTGACTAGCTTTCAAACACAGTACATGCATCCTCGTGTGACTTGAGTGAGGTTGAAGGTGAGCACTGTGATGACTGTGAAAACAGCCATCAACTCTCGAACACTATATTATATTGTACAACAATGGCTAAACCAACAAACAGCAACAACAAGCAAAACTAAATGTTATGTTTGCAGTGAAACTTTACTCCTGTATTTCAGTTTTCACCATGTTGTTCACTCATTTTGCCTCCGTTAACAAAGTGGATGCAATTTATGAATGTTTATTTTCAATAACACAGGCTCAAATGGAGAATTTGTTGAGAAACTCTCAACACTTTCTCAACCTTGGCTGCTCCTGTCAAACAGCACTTATTTTTGTTATTTTTTGTTATGTTACCTCATTAGCTGGCAAACATATTTACCCTGCAAAACATGAGCGGGAGACATTTTATGTAACATTACACTCAGCCACTCATTTGAGCCTTCATTCAGTGAAGTACATCTGAAACAGAACTCCACTTGTCACTTGAATTTTGGTGGGAGAGACAGTAAAAATAAATGAATAAAAATAAATAAATAACTGGTGAATAGGTTTTAAAAGTGTTTTGATCTGGAGTGTGTGCATAATGTCAGGGAATTAAAAAAAACTCTTAATGTCTTCAAGCAGTTTTATGTGACATTCTCCATCATCAGAAACAAAAAAGTGGCTTCATCGCTGTGATGGTCCTGCAGTCTTTCTATGCACAGATCATGGTCTGTTTCCAAATAGGTCTTGCCAGAATGAAAACCTATGATTTAATAATAATCTGTTGATGCTTGACGTGTGCATTGAAAGGTGATGAGTTTTTTTTAGGATTCCCCATGTGATCATATGAAAATGAGGGCATAATATTTATTTCCACCAATATATTATGCATTTGATTTAAGATTCAACAGCTGTGGATGACTCATTGCGCTTCTTTTACAGCACAGAATAGTTTTAAAAATAATAATGCATGCAATACGAGGGCCATGTTCTGGGTGACTATTTTCTGCTGATGGCCTCAATTGAAAGCAGCTTATAACAGAGTGAAGCTTTTCGCATGCAGACACCGCAAATGTGTACACTTGACAGACGGACGGATTTTGACGATTGTGCATGGGCGTGTTTCTTTAAACTTCATCTTCAAAACAGCCGACAAAACAAACTACAGTTGGTGAAAGATCAACAGAACACGTCTGGAGAGTTACACCATCACAAGGCTGAGTGATCTCCTTCTCTTTCTCTTTACACTCTTGTCTGGTCACTGGCCTAAGACACAGCTGCTTTTGTCTGCATCTTGTTCTCTGTATTCACAAAGGGGACATCTTTAGCCTTAGGAGATGCATTGAAACTGTAGCTGGCTTTGTTTTTGTTGGAATCACATTTTATATATGTTTAGATGCCTCTTGGCTATGGTTATGGTTAGGGTTTTTCCTTTCATTCGCTTTTCTTCCTCCTCTTACCTATTTTGATTCTCAGCCAGCACTTTGTATTATAAAACTTGTTTGCCTGGTTTATTACTATGTTCTACCTTGGCATTCTTTTCAGACATTTGCAGTACTTGCGGATCCTAATGGTTAGGATCCACCACAGTGGATGCATGTGTGATGGCTGCAGGACAGATCTGCTGCATCTTTCGCAGCTCTGTTGTTGTAGCTGCCATGATTTACCAAAAAAAGTTAGGATGCTGTGTAAAATGTAAATAAAAACAAAAGGCAGTGGTTTGCAAATCTCATAAAGCCATGCTGTATTCCCAATGGAACACAAACAACATATCAGATTTTGAACCAGAGGCATTTTACCATTTCATGAAAAATATTAGCTCATTTTGAATTTGATAGCAGCAGCACATCTCAAAAAAGTTGGAACAGGGCGAAGTTTACCGTTGTGTAGCATCCTCTCTTCTTTTAACAACTGTCTGTAAACATCTGGGAAGTGAGGAGACCAGTTGGAGTTTTAGGAAAGGAATGTTGTCCCATTCTTGTCTGATTCAGAATTCTAGCTGCTCAACAGTCCAGGGCATTTGTTGCCGGATGTTTTCTACTGGTGACCACAGAACAGTTTTCTATTTTGCCACAGAGATGATGGCAGCATTTCTGGATCATGTTCACATATGGCTTCTTCTTTGCATGATACAGCTTGTGGATTGCAGAGCGAACTGTGTTCACAGACAGTGATTTCTGGAAATGTTCCTGAGCCCATGCAGTGATTTCCAGTATGTCAGACTCATGTCTGTTTTTAATTCAGTGGCACCAAAGATCACAAGCATCCAGTTTTAACCTTTTGCCTTGACCCCTTTAGATTCCTCTTGATTCTCTGAATATTTTGATGATATTATATGCTGTAGATGGTGAGATCTTCAAAGTCTTCACAACTGTATGTTGAGGAACACTCAACTTGTTCCAAAATGTTTAGACACAATTTATCACAGATTGGTGAACTTCTGCCCATCTTTACATCTGAAATGCTCCTTTTATCCCTAGTCATGTTACTGGCCTGTTGCCAATTAACCTAATTAATCAAATGCTCCTCCAGTTGTTTTTGACTTGTCCAATTTACTTTTCCAGCTTTTTGTTGCCTTTGTTCCAACTTTCTTGAGAGGTGTTGCTTCCATCAAAGTAATTAAAGTAAGCAAATTTTCATGACATCTTAAAATATCTCAGTTTCGGCATCTGATATGTTGTTTATGTTCTATTGGGAATAATATATGGGTTTATGAGATGTGGAAATCATTGCACTCATTGGTTGTATATAGTTTACCTTTTTAAAAAAACTGAAAAATATACTTCTGTGTACTCCTCGACTAAATGTCAGCGTCTTCAGCATGAAGCCACATCATCTGTTGGTCCAGGAAATATTTTACAATTAAGCCTTGTTGAAAAAAAAAGGGATTCAAGGAACCCAAACACTAGAGTACTTTTATTCTGAAACTGGAACACCAAGTTGTGTGTCTGTGACATAAGGTACTAATATAAATAAACAAAACTGTTTTTTCTCCCCTCTCTGTCTCTCTCCCTCTTTTTTTTTTTTTTTTTTTACAGTATTTTGCTGTGAAATGCACGTGGCTCGTGGTAAAAGTAGAGAAGAGGTCTGTTTCCAAAAAGGGCCACTTTAATCACATGCAATCACTGTGAACCTAGTCCTATACTCACTGGCATTTGCCAGGATGCAATTTTTTATTTCTTTATATATATGTATTTTTTTTTTCTCTCTAAAGAAATGTCTTAATCCCCTCTCAGGAGTCAGGTGGGGGCGGCTTGCTTCTGTTAAGCTGTAAGAAACAAAGCTGACTGATTGAGGCTGCAGCTAGGATTTGCTGTGCCTGTGCATGTAGTCAAAAAACTTGTTTTACAGCATTTCTGTCTCCTGTTTGCTGGGAAAAAAAAGGGAAAGTCAGAGAATTCAAACAGTGTGTCATTGTTCTCCCCTATATTGGTGACTGACATGTTTGTGCTATTATTTGTGGGTGATCGCAGGAAGAAAAGAGAAAAAGTCTGCAGTTAGCATTAGCAGTCATACTTACTGTGGCAGAAAAGACAAAAAAAGGAGTAAAGTCCCAAAGAACAAATCCAAAGTGTCAGCACTGAATGCTCTGTTTCAACTGAAAGTGGAGAGTGAGTGTGGTGTGAAAGCTATACAGCAATCAACACACATTTGCCAAAAGGGAAACAGACAAGATTGTTGGGGCTTACCACTTCAACAACAGTTTCACCAAATATTCTAAAGCTATTTATTTTCCACTCACATGCAGTTCCGCATGAGAGGCTGTATGTTTAACAAGGCCTAGACTCTCTTCACATCTATTCATCGCCACTCAGCATGTTAAAAGTCTCTAAATCTCTATTTTCCTCAAGGTCCCAGAGCGGCACCTGTTGTACATCTGATCCCCTTTTGTATGGTAGTATAAGAGGGGTGGGGGCTAACAGACAACAATATAGGGAAAGTAGAGGATACGTTACATCAGGAAGGGGGTAAAAGGAGTTTCTAATGGACCAAGTGAGGTTTTAGCATGGTAAATATTAGAAAACAGCCTTTCTGAGTATGTAAGGGAGGAATTTGAAAGAGGTCACGGTCGGTCACTTGCAGAGAGTTCTTATCAGCCATCTGGAGACGATATCTGTCATGCAACTGGATAGACAGGAGTCCTCTTTGACTTGGATGGCATATGTGTCACTCAGCAGGCATCCCTTCATGTACAGCACTCCCCTCTTTCTCTCAGTCTGTCACTCCACATTATACAGCCCTTGCTCTCTTGTGGTGCCTTTTTTTTTTTTTTTTTTTTTTTACATTTCATTTGTAATATACTGTAAACTCCGATCCATCCATGACACAAACTTTACTGTTGAGTCCGCACCAATGTGCAGGACTGTCAAACTGACATAAAACTTCACTTAACACACACTCATCCCCTTCTGAAGTTGGCATATATTTCTCAGGGTTAGTCAAAATAAACATCAATTCATCAATTCATGTTTATGCTGTAGTTAAATCTTCACGGCTGATAGGACCCAATTAAATCAAGAGCAATTCAAAAAATGGTTCATATTTCATACATTTTAAATTTCAGTTAAATCTTTATTATTATTATTATTATTATTATTATTATTATTATTATTATTATTATTATTATTATTTTAAATAAAGTGTTTCTTTAGTGAGCCACTCATGGAAAAAATACCCAAAGAAAGTGTAGCCCAATTTAACATTTTTACTACAAACAATAACTTCCAGTGTTTTGGGGCAGAGATTTGTTAAAATGGTAATGTTTGCATGATTTAAGTCTGCAGTGTGTAACTTTTGGGGAATTTTATTGTTGTTGTTGTTGTTGCTAATTATTTGCCTCTGTTTAGTCTTTGTAAACAAACGAACAATGTAACATTATTTGTTTACTGCATCCTTCATCTGAAAACAGGCTCTGTCAAGCAAAATGTCAGAGCTGACAAAGGGAGCATTTGTGTGTATACAGTAGCAGTGCAGGGATGGGTGAGGTCAAGAAGCATTTATCCCGTCAAAGGGCTGAACGACTGGGATTTTTGAGCGCTAGAATTGACTTTTGAAAATTTGAGTGGATGATCCTTGGTGTTTTCAGTCGTACTCTAAGCTGTTAGCAGTCGTCTTACTTTACCAGCTGAATGTTGTGTGCTGTTGTTGGCTCTGTTTGTCATAAAACTCCTGTGTGCAGCATGGGAATGTTGCGGGGCAACATGAGATCAAAACAGTGCTTTACTGTGAAACATAGAGAGCCGTGTGACGCCGATCGGCTTCATCAGAATTGTGGGAACTCACCGCAAAATGGTTTCAATGAACTGAATCAAACTGACATTCGTTTCGCCTTAAATTCAGACAAGAGTTTTAACAGTGTAACCTGTCGTTATTAGCTTTTTTCATCTGACCAGCAACACTTTTCCCTCTTCTGGTCCCTTGTCTCCTCATTGCTTTCTGCCTCTATTCTGTCATTTTCCTCTGTAACCCTATACCTCTCCCTCATTCTCTTTATGTACATGATGTTGTAGACAGCGCATGAACCTCAATTCAAGTGTCATGCATCTCCTCCGCTTTGATCAGATGTGACTATTGTCTGCTCCGAGACACAGTTTGGAATCACCTCCTGATATTCTCCCCCCTCCTGAGGTAAAGTGAGATGTGAGCCCTCTCTGTGCTCCTGCAAACACAGGGGGCTTTTGTGTGTATTTGTGAGTGTGCGTGTGTGTGTATGTGTGTGTGTAGTAAAAGAGGGGAGAGAGAGAGAGAGAGAGCGCATTAGCATGATTTGCTAGCCTGCACACTAATGCAGAGTAAGGCCCTATAATAGCCGGAGTTCATTCAGAGTCATTCTCCCACAGATTTCTGCACGAACATTCTATATGTCAGGGAAAAAAAAAAAAAAAAACAGAGAAAACCCTCCACAGATCTCCGAGGCTGATTATCATCCCCTCTTGTTTCTTCTGCAGTCACAAAGAGCAGCCATATCTAATTTCCCATACACCACAAGTATCAATGTTTAACACAGCCATAGAGCCACCCACACCATCTCATAGCAGCCAATTAAATTAATGAATGGATCATTTTGATCCGCGGCCGGTAGAATTCCACATCTTCGTCTCTTGTCAACAAAAGCCTAATTATTTTATCCCTTCACTGCCACGTCATTGGTTGCCAAAGAAAAGGGGAAACTGTGCCGAAACTGTGACAATTCCTCTCTCATCATGTTAGGTTTGTTTGTTTTATTCAAGAGCTGAAAAGTGGCATATTTGTTTAAAGGAAAAAAAAAAGCATCTTGATTAGAAGTGAAAAGAAAGGAGGGAGGGAACTGGACGGGGAAAGTAAAAGGGAGTAGGTTTGAGTGATTCAAATGAGTGCTCGGATATGCCTGGGGTTTAAGAGCGTTAAGAAATACAGCCAAAATGAAACAGGCAGTGGAGCACAGACAAGAGGCTCCCATCCAAAACACAATTATTTCCCAGCAGTCATATTTAGAGAGCCACATCCCCCCCCTCCAAAAAAGAAAAAGAAGAAAAAAAAACACTTTCATGAACTATTAACACACACACTCATAATGGGGAGATTTGATCATAAATGTACCAGTGCTGATTTCATAAAAATAAAACCAAAGTTTTTAAAAGCCCCCCACACCTCATCACATAAACATGCCTCAACATGCTATTTACCAAATAAGATGAATATTTATAGCACAGCAAGCTTAATTTTACTCATTTAATATGACATAATTATGCCCAATCATCTAAATAGTTCATTAGCACAGAAGGCAGATGGGACAAAATGTGGGTAAATAAAGAATGAAGCACAACATCTCCATGTGTCCGAGGCATATGCCCACATAAACCTGTCCTAACAATTGCTCTGACAGACGGATAACATTCCTGTGTAATTACCGTCTTGGATATAATTGACCAAAAAAGGGCTGCTGAGGCAGATAAATAGAAATGTCCTCAGCATATAAACTAAACATCTATGCCTAAGCTGCTGTTGATCATGTTAGCAGGCATGTTGGGTCACAACATGCCTGCTAACATGATCAGCTGCTGTCAAGAAGTGTTTGGAGACAACAAAGCTAAAGTCAATAAACTGTAAAGTCAGTTTACCTAGTAAAGAAGAAGAATTCTAATTTACAAATTGTACAAGATTAGGTTTAGAAAATAAAGACATACATAAACTACATAAAGCTATGGAGAAAAAAAAAATGTATATTTGGTGTCTATTCAGTTTGGTGAGTTGCATGAGTGCCACGTGCCACCACTTGTTGAGAGTCTAACTCGATCCTCTTGTCTGGTGACAGCTTTCATCACTGGGTGGAGGACTTTGAATTTAACATATTTGACTACGAGGAGACCAAAAATAATTTATGATTTCATGTAACTGGCAACAAACTAAATTTAATTTAATTTTGAAATATTAATGTTTCAGTTTAAAAGAATTTATATTTAATAAACAATATGACAATGAAACAGCTTGATGTAGTTTACTTTGCAGAAAGCACCTTTCATTATATCATGACTTGGACATTCAGTCCGCAGTGGTTTGGGTGATAACACATGACTGACTGTACTTCCATATGTTCCTTGTAATCATAGCCCACATCAGTGGATATGCAAATCAGACTTGTGTAAGATAACACACCTTCCCCTGTCATGTCCTACTGCTGCTATGTGAGACAAACTGCAACGTGCTTGTACCTTAATTGACTCATCGTGAGCTTAGATTAAAACCTGGGATCATGCGAGGACATATGGCTTCCCAAAAGTAAGGACATGAAGCCAAGCTCCACTGTGGCACATGTGCTCCGATCATTATTTGAGTTCATGTTGTTGCCAACAAAAACAAGAAATTCTCTTTCTTGTTATTGTGTGTGAAGAAGAAACTGCCAACTCCTGAACAAGAAACTGTTAACTAAGTGCCATTTTTTTAATTATTATTATTATGAACTAAAACGATACTGCGCGTAAACAACAAAACTTGGGAAAACCTGTCTAGCATTAATAAGACACTCTACATTTTGGCATCCACTGTAAACTCAGCTTATTTGTAAGTCGTAGCCCTGTTTATTTATTTTTTTTTGTTTGTTAGTTTTTTTTCTAAACGTCACTTTTCCTTGTTCAGGATGTTGAGAATTGAAAAGAATTGATTGTGACCATGTCAGACAGTCATCTTGGCGATAGCAATCTTGTGTCAGCCCACTTTGACATCACACATTAGATTGCGAAATGTCATTTTGAGACCTCAGGTTATTTATTGTAGGGAGTGACATCTTGTTTTTTGTTTTTTTTTGTGGTGGTGAGAATGAGAACTTGTCCTCTGCTCATCCACCTTCACCTGAAACCATATTAACTCTCAGTCAAATGTTGTTCTCACCCCAGTATATATAGTGCTTTATTCTTTTCCTTAAATGGAACCAATATTTACAAAATGGATGTCAGGCTGTATAACAGAAGCCCTGAAACTACTAATTGAGACAATAAACTGTTTACTGTTATAAATCAAGATGTTATAAACCCCAATGGCTATTCAAGAGAATACAGGTCTCAGGCACTTTAACGTTGGCTTTGCTTCACAAAAGAATTATTTTCCAACCTCAGGGGTAATGCAAATTCGTTTTCAGTGCAAGGCGACATGCTTGCTTCATTACACTTAAGTGTTAAAAAAATATCTTTGTTTTCCTTGTTTGTGAAACCATTAATTCTTTTAAATTTAGTCTGCTGTCATTTTTTCCCCCTCAAGACAAGCAAGCAAAACACACGCTTGACCAAGAATTCCAGAGCCAAGTGGACTTGAAAACAGTCCAATTTTACTGCCTCGTGCCCTATAATCACTTTAGTAGCATCCTGTGTGGTTTTGGCTTGTAAACATCTTGTCTGTGGCTGTTGCCATCACCATACCTAAGAATAAATGCACCTGAATATTTCATTTTATTTACCTCATTGGTCCAGACTAAAGGATCTCTTGCTGAGCTTCTCCACAACTGTCAGAATGAAGGTGACAATTTTACTTCTGTTCAACTTAAACATGAAGCATTGTCCAAAGGCTCCAAACATCCCTGCAGCATTTTCTTCTCATGACACAGGAGTTTTGGCTCGATCATATGGGAGCAGCATCTGGACTTTTTTTCCCAATAGGTGACAAGGTATTTGCCTTCCCCTGTAACAGCCAACATCAGCTTTGAAACATTCCTCACAGAGAGACTCTGGCATATGTGAATGAGTTATATCTGCACAGAACGGAAAATGCAGACAGGTTCACATGGGATGAGGCTTTAAGTTTGACAAGGTGACTCAAGAGATCCAGGGTGTGGATTGTACAACTGACCACACTGACTGGTAAGGATTAAGTGCAGATCCTCTTCCTGCACAATGTGGCATCAGGAAAAAAAAAGAAAATGTGCTGGACCTCAGAACACTCTGTGATGTGATATGAGTCTTGTCCGAGTCAACCTCCTTTCTGTATTGATGCACTGCAACTGTACATTTTGCGTTAATATCAATGCACGGAATGTAAAGACCCACTTTATGTTGATGACATCAAGAAGCAGCGTGGGACCATGAGAATCACTGTCTGGTTTGATTCTGCTATGTGTTTGTACTTTAGAATGAAAGCTACAGTGGCAGGATGCACTGTTTTCCCCAAATCTCAAAGCAGGGATGGTAAAGTGTGACTTCATAGAAACAAAAATGAAATGGCCTATTTCTTGAATATATGGATTTTTATGGATTTAAAGAGTGTTTTGGCAAATGTAAAACTCAACAATTTACATAAGATTAGACTTGTCATTTTTAGACGTTTCAATTCATAAATGTGACCTATTATAGAAGCATGTTGCACCTTTAAAAATATTTTTTTTTCCCTCTCCCTTATACCACTTAATTGCTCTTGTCTGGTCTGGTGGCAATGTTTCTTAATTATATTTTTTATATCTTTTTTTTATGTTCAAGAAAAATGACTGTGATGTGAAACAGGATAGTGACAAATTAGCTCACATAATTACTCCAAAAATTCTTAAATCCTGCTCTTGACTGTCATATTTATGTGCAGCAGTTCTTGTTTTAAACTAGGTCTTTAAGATTTTTTAAAAAGATTATAAGTGCTCAGATTAGGAATAAAACCCTGGTGCTATGTGGTCTTTTGATAAGACTGCTTAGGAAAAAAAGAGAGGTTTTTGTCATCTAAATTCTGATGTAAACTGTGCTTTAAATAAAATCATGCAGAAGATCAGCCTGAGTTTCATGTGGCTGTGCAATTTTTAATCCCTAATTTTCTTGAACATGTTTCACCTCAGGACTGGAACATGTTTGTATTGAGCACAGCCACGTTCCAGAAGAGCAACAGCAGATAAACAAAAGAGATGCAACAATTACAGGAGGAAACAACATCAATTTATCATACTGTGAGTATGAAAGAATACGATACAGATCTAATATTGCATCTCTGAAGGGCACTCGAGTGCAGCGAGGTACAGACCAAATCCGGGCAGAGAAAGTCCACTAACCCTCCCTGTGGCTTCTCCTCTTACATGCAGCTTCTTAATGTTGACAGATCCACATTTTTGCCTCAGTGCCTTGGCTCCTGTAGGTATTCAGAAAACAAACACTCTCATGGCTGAAATAAAGTAAATTTCAATTTTTTGAAGAGACGCAGCCAGTCCTGAGACTCACTCTGTAACCTGTGGCTATGTTGATATAGATTTTCACTTGGCTGCTCAAACTTCATTGCTCCTCACAGAGATCCGGGTGCAGGAAAACAAAATACACATGGTTTCTGTGGAATGATACCTTGTGTATATTGTGCCTGGGAGCGCTAACCGGCGCAACTCCCCTGTTACTTCTCTTACATTTGCGATCCCTGCTGATAGAGGTTAGACGTGATATATTGTCCACAGTTTACAATAACCTTCTTGTAGTCATGGTGGGACACTTAAATACATTCAGCGTCATGACTGCCTACCTGGAGGTCATAATTGGTCACTTGGAACACCTGCCACTGGGTGGGCTTAGTGCATCCAGGTGTAAAAACAGATGACCTCTGACCCCACATGTAGACCCCCCAGGGATTTAATACCCAGAGAAAAATGGAGTTAGCAGAGTGTCTGTCTGTAACCCCATAAGACCAACTAACTTCCTCAGCCAGGAACAATTCATATGCTCTTTTTGCCAACTGGTTAATCTTTGGTTTCCATGTTTAGGACCTAAGGTTAGTTGCATAAGCAAATATTTAAAGAAGGCTTTACATGTTTTTTTTTGTTGTTGTTTTTTTTTTTTGTAAAGAATATTTGTTTGTCCAATAATCAGAAAACTTTTCACACTGGGAGAAAAATGTGGAAAAGGCTGGAAAATGACTCAAAGCACATAACCTAATTTCCAAACATCAAACTATTCACCAATTATTTTATGTGTAGCAAAATGGTACATTGATCATCTTGCTTTTAAGACCAGTATATCAATGTTCTTCATTTGTCTGTTCTTCATAAGATCAGGGTTGTTGTTGTTGTTGTTGTTGTTGTTGTGCAGAAAAAGTGGATATGATGCACCAGAATCCATCTGCTGATAAACTGAGATTCTTGGCTATTCTAAGAAAAACACATACAGTAAATGCACACAGAGGACTGAGAAAGGATCCTTAAGAAGAATTTATCCTCTGATGTTTGGTCAGATTTTTTTCTCCTGTCAAAGGGACACTTCTACTGTTGTCTGTTGTTCTACAGACAACTCTGTTTTTTTTTTTTTTTTTAAAAAAAAAGCTTGTTAAATTCAAACATTATTTCGGGTGTTAGAATTCTTTATAGAGAATGAAAGGAATCAACGGTTATGGATCATACATTCAAACTCCCAAACAAACCATTTATGGCTATTAACCATTTAAGATTTCAGAGATTAGCCAATCCAAAAAAAAAATTCTATTTCTTTTTTTTTTAATTATTATTTTGTCTTTTTATTTAATTTGCTATACACATCAGTCACCTGCCACACTCTGACAGGTTATGAAGTCTCGTGATTAACCATGTAGCACCCTCATTTACCAAATAAACACAGTTTTATAATGGATCAGAGTTGGAGAGAAAAGAAATAGCTCTAAGACTCTGGTAGACTCTGTTGTTTGATACCTAAACATGTGAGCCCGCACAAGGTGTCTCATGATCCTCACGCTGGCCTTGATACTGTCAGTTGCTGGATCTGCCATCCTCGGGGCTGCAACCCAGTTCATTCCTACACTTGCTTGAACGTAAACTGCATATATAGCAACGCTTCTATAACTTGTGCTTCTGTAACCTCTTGGTAAAGAAGATATGTCTAATCTGGAAGGCACATGTGAAAAGTAGTGTCTTGCTGAGACTTACATAATCAACCCACTCTGATACATTATATAAAAAAGATGATTAATTTAGGGTGACTTCAATTTAAGGATGACTTCAAGGAAAAGGATGTGATGCTGTGTACTAACAATAACTACAACAAAGAAAGTCATTTTTAGGACCTTTATGTTCTACTACTACCACCACAACCAAGAATAAGGATGAGACAAACACAGAGACAAAAAATAGACAAAAAGTACTACTTTACTACTTCTTGAGCTGCCTGCTGCAGTAAACAAAAGGCCCATTGTTTCAAATTCTGAATAAATAAACTTTGTGGAGAGCTAGAGCTTATCCCAGCTAATATGGGGAGAAAGGTGGGTTACAGGGTGGCCAAGTCGCCAGCCCATTGCAGGGCCAACATATAGTGATAAACAACCATACACTCTCACATTCAAACCTATAGTCAGTTTGGGTCCCACAGGCCACATTTGGCCCGGGTTCCTTTTTTTTTTTTTGGCCCATCTCATTTTGCCATTCTGTTCCTGTCTGTGCCAGCCACTGGGAATTTCTGTTCCAATGGCTCCCAAAGGTTGGCTGCAGTTCACTTTCTGACCACAGTTTTATAAGGGGGAGGCGCTGGTGAGTTCCGGGCTCTGCCTGTCAGCAGGCTCATGACACGAGTGAGGAGCGGAGGTTATGATGGAGCGCTGTAGAGTCAGGTAAAATTTGCAAAATTATTATTTTTTTTTTCCAATGAAATCGATTCCTCTGCAGTGTGCCTTATCTGTAGACAGAGAGTGGCGGTTTTCAAAAGAACACAACATTCGTCATCATTGTGAAACCAAGCATTTACCTTCAGTTCAGTTAATTTTATGGTTAATCAGATTTTATATTGAGTCTTAAGTACATTCCTACACACGTTGGACCATATCCAATTGTTTTTAACTTGCTCGATGTACCAAAGCACCTTTAGTCACATAGACTGAAAGGTTGCTTTCCTTTTCAATATGTTTCTACCTCTTAAAATAAGCCATATGGATCTGTCATCTGTCATGAAATTAATAAATGCACTTGGTGTTTAATTGCTTTACACATTTAGATTTGAGTTTAATGATAACATATAAAAATATGACACATTTCAATAAAATATAAAGTGACGTAACTCTCTAAATCACCTCTGCATGTTTTTGGACTGTGAGAGGAAACCGGAGAACCAGGAGAAAACCCACAGCCCGCAAAAGGTGTGAGCCACTACCCCACAGTGTGAAATCATCATGATGAAACAAAAATAATTACTACCCTTATTTCCATTCTCTTCCCTTGACCAATTTTGGAACAAATGGAAATTTCTGCTGATGTGGACCACTGCTTCCCACGGGTTATATCACTGATACAGACTCCTTTAATAATTGGCTCTTAATTGATCAATCAATTTGAAAGGGGATTGTGGCAATTTACCAACAAGAGCTGCAGAAAAGGTTTTTTTTTTTTTTTTCCTCTTTAGCTACCTGATGCCAGAAGAGACAGCCAGTCTGCAATACACTCAATATACAAGCTTGTTGTAGTGTTGGCTGCTGCTCTTTGTTCTGCGGCTTGGCAGCAATTTTCTCATGATTTAATATAATTTGCCAATGTTAATACATTTATGACATTATCTAGAAATCTGATATACATATTTAACAATTAAGACATTCAGTGCACAATACTAAGAGGCCAAAAAACAAAGACATTGTAATCATTAATCATATCAGATTATTCACCATAATCACAGTATTAGTAACTACACAGGTAAGTGAAATAGATAATATGTCTTTGTTCTGAGTAAAATATTGTACCTGTAATAATCAGATTAGACAATCTGTCATCCATCACTGGGGTACACAGTGAAAGTGGCAATTCCACAATGTCATTTATTTTTTAATGTTACCAACCATCAATTCTGTGCGTGTGTGTTTGCTCTTCTGGAAATATATCAAAATAAAGTGACAAGTCCCCGAGGCTTGTATACTTTTTACATTACTGATGCTATCAAACCACATAAGCTAAACGATACATCCACATTTCCTGCTGAAAACATTACGATTTGTAAAATCGCGACATGTCATTATGAAATACAGTGTTAAACTAAAAATGCAGATATATTGGATTTATTTGAACCAACAGCTTCAGCCACAATTCATCATGGATGAGTAAGATGCTGACCTCATACTCACTTCTTCCACACTCTTATGAGAAAAGCTGTTAATGCAAATGTTACCAATAGTGAATCTCACAAATAGCACCTATAGTGAGTTTTTGAGCCTTCTGGAAAAAAACTAGATGCATTCAACCTACTATCTTTATTTCTCTGGAGGATATAAAACACCAAGCAGCACATATAAAAAATAAATAAATACATATTTGTTCTACTTATAAGGTGAAGCATGACTGCATTATTTGATTAATGTTTAAATGTTAAATTAGCTCACAAAGGTAGTAAAAACTAGTTCAATATCATTTGTTCAGCACTTTTTTTTGCTAAGTCATGATGAGAAAGAGTAGAGGAGAATACAATAATAGAGGGTAGCTATAGAGTAAACGAGGTTCTGTGTGTTAGTGGTGTTTAAAATCCCTGGGTGGATCCATTTATATCGGCCTAATGCTTCTATTCCAGATATTCCAGGGCACGGACTGTATTGAGGAAAATAAATAAATAAATAAAACATCCCATTTAAATGGTAGAACAAGAGAGATAGATCTGCTCAGTGTATATTTCAGGTGCTGATTGCCATAGTCATTTTCTGCAACAGTTTGAATTAGAATTTGGTCTTTTATTTTTCTTGTTAAAGTGAATAGATTCATACTGCGTTTCAACCTCTGTGTGTAAATGATATGTCGGGGAGGGTTTTCTGCTCAGGAGGTGGATTCACTGCTTGAGCACAGACCTGATACATGCTTGTATTCAGGTCCGGTAATTTGAAAAGATGTGGGCAACCGTGCTTGAACTGCAGAAACAAAAATGTCTAGTAGTGAGGATTAAAAGTGTGTAACATGTAAGGTTTTATTAAGTTTCTTTGATTTTTGGCAACATGTATGGATCATGAATCATCAGCATCAAAGTTTTTCCACATTAAACTGATTCATCTAGACAAAAGTACATTACGCTTAACCACAAGTCACTTTATTGCATTGTATTAACCTACATTAGTATGTATTAATGTCTTCAGATATCCCTAACATTATAATAGTGAATTAACCCTAAATAAAGTTGTCAGCTTTGGATTTATGTCAGTATACTAGATGAAGAAGAAGGAGGCAGATAATTTGGTAACACAGGTAGATAGTGCAGCTCAACTTTCACTTTAAGCATTTTGTGGCTAGACAAAGTTCAGAACTATTTATTTTTGCCTCAGGCTCTGTGCTGTTTTTCTTACCGTTGAGTGGGAAAATGTATGAGGTGAATTTTATAAATGGCCTCAGATGATTTTTTTCAGAGAGAAAAGTTGATATTAAAAATGGATAAAATAAACAAAACCTCTCTATATTTTTCACTCGGGATCAGATTGTTTTTTTTTTTTGTTTTTTTTTTTCCTTCATATTTCACCAATAAGGTGAAGCAGTAGTGACACAGTACTGTGGAGAGCCGGGGTGAATTATTACTAAAGGCTAAATTTTGTTTTTGTTTGTCTGTGCTTATATAAGCTGACAAATGAAAATGCTATGGAAAGTGCTCCGGTGAGGGTCAGAAGACATGTTCTGGATTTTTACATAACCCACTGATCACAGAGTATCAGTCACTCTGCTGCACTGCAGGAGCAACCAGGAGGCATCAAAAAAGAATAACTTGCAATAATCAGACAGCACAGCAAAGAGACTGTGAAACAAGAAGGTGTCATCAGTTCAGAGGCAACAGGAGCTGAATGTGCTTTCACTTGATATCAGTGCACATAGCCACCTAAAGGCGTGTGGACACACAGAAAACATGCAAGGCTGCAGACAAGTGGAAAACTCAGCCAAAGGTATCAGTGGCTCAGAGGCAGTGCTGTCATGGTGGGAAGTAGGTGGGGCTACTCAGTGTACTAAAGCCTTACAAAACCCCATTTGTGCATGCTTTAAAATGATTTCTGTTGTTTTACCACAAAGCAGTTTCTCAGCAAAGGGATTTTTGTAATCTTTGCTGAGGTCTGTGTTCACTGTGTTGCATTGGCGTTGTCTGTGTGTGTTTGCTGATTCCCACTGAAGACCCCTCAGCAGAGTTAAGTGAGTCAACATTCCATTTCAAATGCGCCGGCAACTACTTTTGAAGGCACTTAAGAGCAGCAGCAACAGCGACCTTGCAGGACTCCCTCACTCTTAACAGGTCCCAACAAGTCTGCAGTACATTATAGTATTCGGGTGTGCGTGTTCTTTCGTGTGTTATGAGAAGGGGAGTGGACATGACGTCTTTGTTGTGCACCTCTCCTCAGAAGGGAAATATATATTAGTGTCTGCAGGCAGCATTGTCAAACAGTCATGAGAGGGGCTGTAAATTGTGTTGGTCCATGTAAACACGATTCATTAAGTGCCAAAAGGTGCCTGGCAGGCGCCCCTCTGTTATGACACGTGAAGGGGAGTTGTCATGCTTTCTTTGTCCCCTTTATTCATGCTGTCCACAGCTGGTAAACACAACCCGGCTCTTCCTAGAATCCAAGGAGGAAGGAACTGAAACAGCACATGGGGATGATAGCGCCGAGCTGCTGATTACTATAGGTTCTGTTTTTTTTTGTTTGTTTGTTTTTTATTTTTCCTTAATATGATATGTCAATAATTGAAAAACTTGTATTATTTCACAGTGTAAAGAACCTTGCCATGTTATATATTATGTTATTTTTTTCTTCTCCTGGTCTTAGTGTTACTGATAGAATGGCAGATTCACCAGGTAGTTCAGCTGAACACTTATCTGCTTGTGCCGAAAGTTAGACTATGTGAGTTGATCTGTGGGTGTAACTACAGCGTATGTGTTCTGGCTGTGCACCCACCAGTGTAGGCGCCTGTTATTATCTTGATAATGAAAACTTAGTGACTGCAGTATTGAATTCAGAGGAAGTTTTTGTCGGTCGATGCTTTTCTGCAGCCTCAAGATAGCAGGAGGGCAGAGGGAAAGTTTGTTGTAATGAGTTTGTTACAGCTGATGTATTTACAGCTAAAAACTTTTTTTTATGTGTTTCTTTTGAGTTAAAACAAAGTTATTACAAAATGTGACCACAATTAAAAAGAAAAAAAAAATCGTGCTGTTTACACACAAAAGCAGTGTTACTTTTACGGACTGGGAAATGCTGTCTGAAGTGAGGAGACTCCACATTTGGACAATGATTTGAGCTCTTGGCTCCTGGAAACATTTGCACAATTTTCTTGCCTAAATTGTCTTGTGATCCCCAGGGAATGACAGCTACTCCCAGCATTTATCATAGATACAACACCCGACATGAATTCTGAAATGTGCAGATGAAGGAAACAGGTTTATGGATTGAAAATGTTACACTTGCCCAGGCTTAGGAGAAATAAGGGCTTTGCAAAGAGGGAGACCAATGTGTAATTACTGTATTTTATGTTCACCCTCACTATCAATCAATAACAATGAAAATGCGTGTTAAAAAATTACGGGATCGTTATTTTTAATGTTTCACTGCTGTTGTATTGAGCAGAAAAAAAAGAAGAAAAAAAAAACACCAGCTGGTTGGCTCACTCTTCACTCAGATGCCAGTATTAATGAAAATCTTGCACTGGGTGAATGGAACAGTGTAAACTGTGGAAGGAGAAAGGCTGACATTTTAAGGTCCAGTGTGAAATAATTAAAGACATCTAGTGATGAAACAGCAGACTGCAACAAGCATAACACTCCTCCACTCAATTACCCATTCAGAGAATCATGGTGGCCTTCGCATATAGAGAGGATGTCATTCTTATTTGTTTGTGTAGTAAGCTTTTGCTTCAAAACACGCGCTGTGGCTGCTTTATCTATTCAACCACTGTAAAAACATGGTGGCCTCCATAAAGCAAGTCCCTTGCCTAATGTGCATAAAAAGAGCCTTATTCTAATGCCATGAAAATCTTTTTTTTTTTTATATATATATATATATATATTATTTTAAAGCATTTATACAACAATCATAATATAATCAATGTATCAAAACCTTCAAAATGTTTCACACTATAGTTTCAAATTGTATTTTACAAAGTGTTACTGTCCTGACCCTGACATGCTTTGTTTTTTTTTTTTTTTCTTCATTGACTTTAAATTAGCATAGAAGTTATTTTATCCACATATTCAAGGTAATATAATAATGGCACAAAGGTCTTTTTAATTAAAGCCATTATGGTGATGTTTACATCTGGTATATTTGTGTGTTACTATCTGACCTTTCCTTGACTTTAGATTGCTTCTTTCAAAGTGATAATAAGAAGCCAGTTATTAGCATATAAACCTCAGGTGAATTAACGCTATTAAGTGAGCTCTTATTTGAAGGACAAGGTATTGCACAATGAGTCTTTGGCTGAAAGTCGAGATGTACTAGGTATTGAATCGGCAAACATATATATTGTATAGATTGTCCAGGAAGTAACACAAAAGTACAAGCCCAGCAAAGAAGGCCCATGGAACAGCAAGTGGTAATGACACATGGGCCCTTCCGCTTCTTCAATCAATCAGACTTTACTTTTAACACACTTTTTGTACAATACAAATGGAGCATAAAGTGCTTCACATAGTAAAAACAGAATCACTCACACCCTCCCATCCATCCACTTCCCCTCTAACTTTAATCCCCGTCAGTGATAGAATGTGTACTCAAATATAAGAGATAATAACAAAATGGTTGATATGGCTGGGCACGGAAGAACCAGAGAGGGAACACTATTACAGGGGGACATCTACACTGGGACGCTGCCATCCCCAGGAGCTCGGCCGCCTGGCGGGGAGCCACAACCAAGACCCAGGCAGGCCAAAGAGCCCAACCACAGCCACCGTAAAGTGGCTGCATGGATCCCAGCACAACCAGAGGAGAGCAGATCCTGGGCCAGTGTCGCAGCAACCAGAACCGACAGCCACATTCCAAATAAAGGGTGAACGGAGTAGAGTCAGAGAGCAGACATCACAGAACCTTATGTCTGTGATAATGCCAGAGACTGAGAGATCTGTTGTTTGTGAACCTCATTTGAAATTCCGAATGAGGTTCACTTTATGTTTTACTGTCCTATATCCATACTTAAAGAATGTACAGTACTTTACACTAAAAAGTCATGTACATGTAATTTCTGGGTGGACAAAGAAAAAAATAAAAATAATTAAATAAAAACACAAGCTTTGTATCAAGAATGTTTTTTTTATTTTATTTTATTTTAGAACTTTACAGCATTTGCTCATTTTCTGTCTCTAACATCTTGAGATTACGTTGGTCATCATGTCAAAATGTTGAGATGGTATATCTATACAGAAAACAAAAAATCAGGCATGAAATTATGAAAATAGAAAAAAAACTGAGACGTAATCATTAGGCAAGGCAGCATTATACAGTGGGAATAAGTCACACTGTGCTTTACCAAGGCATGGGAATGCATTATTACAAGCCATAAAATTAAGATATTGAAATTACTTTTGATAGACAACAAAACAAGCTAATTCTAATTTACTGAGGAATGCAATTATCTAAAAAGTATTTTAAATAAAACAATAAAAGCACATTTTTTATATTTCAAATGAAAAAGCAAAACTAATAAATAGTAATAATAAATAGTAGCAATTAGTTGTTTATAGCTTTCAATTATCAGCAGACATGAGGTTTAAAATGGCTTTGAAGAAGCTTGTAGCCTTAGTGAACTCATCATTGAGACAGAAAATAAAATAATCTATGATTGGACTGATGTAAAAATGTTTGTTTTTCCACCTCATTTAATCAGTTTAGCCAACAGTATCCACTCACATTATGATCATGAAAACACCTATAGTTAGTAAGGTGAGTAGCAAGACAGGACACAAACACAGTTGCTTGGATATGAAAAGTAACTGCATTTAGTAATTAATTTAGAAAATAGAAAGATCTGTGAGTATTATTCAGTTGAACAAATACATAAGGCTACAGTTATTTTGATTTAATGTGGAGGATTTGGGGGCAAAATGAGTCGAGGTCAACATAGGACACAGCACCCAATATTCAGAGGATTGCCAGGTGGAAAAAAAAACATCTTATAATTTTGTGGTTGAGGTGTGTCGTTTGCTTTGCTTGGGTAGAGATCTCGCAGCAGCTGAGAGATGATGGAGGGATAACATTTCCAGCACCCATTTTAATTTGAACAAATACAGCAGGGAAAATGCCAGCTTGTGCACACACACACATTTTCTGCAGTGCCAATAATCCCACAGCTAAAAATACCACTGAAAACAAATGAAACTGCATCAAACAAACCCTGGCAATGACAAGAAACACCACCCTGCTGGTCTAACACGCTGATTTCTGAACAGCCAGTTTTCATCATCGCAAAACAATAGTAAAGTATAGCAGATGGCGACCACATGTTTGATAATTCTAGGTCAGTGTGACCATACCAGATATTTTAAACTTGGCTTTTTTTTTGTCTACATGAAGCTGGAGTTGTTTTACATGGACGTTAAACTCACTGAACTGAAACATTACTCTTTTAAAATCTATGAATTACAAAAATCAACCAGTGATGAGATGAAAAGACAACTTGGAGGTGACTTTATAGCACTTGTCATTCTCTGTCTTGTGTGTTGTCACATGCTACAATGTTGCCTGAATAGGTTGGTGCCAATGGGCCTGTGTAATCAATCACAGGGAAATAAAGGTGACCTTATTGGTCTTGTGTACGATGTAAAATCAGGATAAAAATAACTGCAGTGCGTCATGAAAAAGAATCCAAGCAAAATTCCATTTACTCATGATTGTGGGTAAGTTATTTTGATTATGGGTAAATTATTATTATTATGGTTCTCAGAATCCCACATATCCCACCAACACCAGGTAGTATATAGACTTTTTTTTTGAGTGAGGTTAACATTAAATAGTTAATTTGTTCAGATTCAGTTTAACATGGAGGAACTACCTTTGATGACTTTCAACCTGTTTATGCAACATTATAAACAGTATACTAATTCAATCTGCTGAGAGTACAACTGTTTTTTTTTTTGTTTAACAATCCATGACACCATCAGAAAAGAAATGCAAACATTGTAAATCAAAAGGTGAAAAGGAAAAGGCCGTGAGCTGAGTGTAATGCCTCAACATTGCAATACCTCATATCTCCTTCACATTGTGCGAAACCTCATTGCAGCTATAAAATAAGATAATTTTTACTAGTCCCATTACAGCAAAATTTGTTAAAGTTAGTGGCTTTTATTACTCAGTGGCATTTTTGGGTGAACAAAACACTCAGCAGTCCATCACTGATTTCAAATCAACTACCGACAAGCAAACCCACACACACTAAAGACACATAACCATGCAAATACACACAGATCCCAGACTAAGAAGGAAGCAGAAATGACAATCCTTGCTCCCTTCTGATGCTAGAACAGATGCTTTCAAACATCTTAATTCCAAGATCAGGGCGGAGCTACAGAGGAGAGAGAAGCAACATAGACAAAGAGAGAAACACACACATATATACTGTGTATATATATATATATATATATATATATATATATA
>JAFBJR010000129.1:2439048-2472431 GCA_016785285.1 Brachirus orientalis
ATTTTTTTTTTTTTTTTTTTTGTGGGGGGGGATCAAGATAACATAACACGAAAACCACTCCTACATTATTTAACCTCTGGCTTAACCACCATTAAGCGATAAAAACTTTTACTCCAAGTGTTGTGAACTGAGTAAAAGTCAAATGCTAAGGTTTAACAAAGGTTTTTTTTTTTGCACATAAGTATTAAATTTGTTTTATGTGCTGGTTTGTTACCCTCCACAATCTTATTGTTGCCTTTGATGAAGGATTCCTGACAGACTAATTGCTGCTTCTGAAGATAATTATGCAAATTTGAGCATGTTGTCAACCTTTCCCTGCCACTCCTGTCAGCCTGTGATGGTGCCATCAGTTTTGTTGAGGAGTCATCTCGGAATTATACTTTCTAAATTTGCCCATGATGCCATGAGAATTCATGGGGATATGTTCCAGGGAGATTTAGATGCTTTATCTCTGTCATCAAACTTTCAACGATGTGGGTGCTCATGCTAGTTTCATCGCCTGAGGAATAATAACATCAGATCCTGTATAGCGGTAAAGGAAAATTCATATTGCAAATAGATTCCCACAGCAGAAAAACAAGTTCCTGTGTGGTATCCTCTTTTAGTGTGATAATTTGACCTTGCAAGGTCTCATGAAGCACACGCCTCAACTGTATAATAAACATCTAAAAAGCACAAACCTCCTCCATAAATACTGGTCTTTAATCTGCCTGAATCCCCCTGTGATGGCAAACAGAGCACAGCACAGAGAGAAACACAACCCTCTCAGGCTCACTCATATTTCATCCCTCTCAGGTTTTTACTTGAGTCTCATTTTCACTGTCCAGGGATCGAGAGCTGCCATCTGTTTCGGTCATTTGCACTCATCTGCAAACATTTTACTCTGGATTTTTTTTTGATCACACAGAATGTTGACTTATGGATATTCAAGCATCCTTTCAACCATAGATTTCATTTTTATATTTGCAACTTGATATGAAGGGTTTTGCTCTAAACAAAATTGGGATTAGGCTGAAACAGCTGTGGAGGTGGTCGCTGCAGTCCATTGCTTTAAAGAGGACATTTAGTGAAAAAATCAAATTTTGGATGATTTTTTGGTGTGTCCCCATGTCCTTCCTGTATCTAAACATCACTAAATCGTCACAATAAACACCTCAGCCACTTCTGAGAAAGAAGGGCTTCTCTGTTTACCTGTGCTCAAGCAAGCAGTTTTCAAAAGTCGAGTTTAGTTACGTAATTAGCACATTTGCTGTGCAATGAACCCTCCCCTAACAGCTACTGTAACCGTTTAGATGATATTTATAGGGTCAGTATCAGAAAGTCTAGGAATGACTATGGAGCCTGAAAACCTATGTGAGCAGAAATACCACACACACACACACAACAAAATGGTTTGAATCCAAGTGTATTAAATGCACAAATAAATGGGCCCATAAAATAAATAAAACAAAATGGAGGTTTCTTCAAAACAAAAAATGTGATGTCCAAGGCGTATAGCCCTTTAAGAAAAGGAGCAAAGGTCTTCTTGTGTGTGAGTGTGTGTTCTTTAATATCTATGTTCGAACTACCCGGGTAGATTTTGAGTGTCAGTTTTATCTATCTGTGACTTGACGATGCTGTGCTCTGCAGATGGATCCTGCGGCTGGCCACACCGCGTTGCTGGTTCCTCCACAGTCAATCTTCAGTTTTAACTGGCTCGCCACTGAACATAAAGTTCAGATCCCGATCGACTCGGTCTGGTCAAAAAAACCAATCTATGCACACAGCGAAGAATGCATGTTATAATCTAGTTTTCTCTCTATCGATCTCCTTAAGTCATCACTATCATTGATATTTCCTCTTTTAGTATATCAATCATGAAAGATACACACTGTCAAAATCATTGTAAAATGAATAGAGTTACATCACATCACATTACACAAGATATTCCACTTTCAATTTGCTACAAATCATGTACTCCAAATCATAACATTCACCTCATCATGTAATTAAAATAATAATAATAATGAAATAATAAATTTAAACTCATCATTTACATATTTAACACATTAAATCTATTTATGTTCTTTCAACAGCACTGTAATGGTAACATTTTTAATTAAACATAGGTCCTTTAATATGAACTGTTAGAATGGACCAAACAACCCTTATGTATTCACTTCAACATATTTAAACCATTGAATGACATTAATAACACAGGTAATCAATCAAAAGAGCAAATACTCCTTTAGTAAAATAACTTCAATCTCAAACAACTGAATACAAGGCACCTCTAATGGTGTAAAACACTGTTGCTGCTCTGCTACAGTGCTAGGACGGGGCCTAGCTTAACCAAGGTAGCTGCACAGTGTAAAGTAACATTAGCATGACAGTGCACAATTAGCTCGCGGCTAATGCTATTAGCTCGCAACTGGCGCGATTAGCTCGATGTCAACTCTCGGCGACAGTATCACAGCTCCGATTGTTTTTTTTATCTATTTATGGATCAGGAGTAACACAATCACAAGGAGTCATTGACTACTAAGGTGTCGCGTTAGCATTAGCATTTCTTACCGGAGCTAAGGCTCGCTAACAGAGGCTCTCCATTCCTGCTGAGTCCTCACACAGTATACCCTGACGAACGAATTACATGTTAACAGTCTGTGCCAGTCAAATTATGGTGGATTTATGGTGTGAGGAGTGTCTATTCGTTACCAGGAGCTCTCAGTTGGTGAGCTGTGGGCTCTTAGGTGATGTCTTCTGCCGAGAAAAAAAAGAACATAGGCTGAGTGTTTACTCATGGCGGACGCGGCACCCTCTGGTCGGCCAGGGAACTGCACCGTTCCACAACAATAAATTCAGGAACCCAGGTGGGTTACACTCTCCCCTCCACGTCCCTTGCCATGCACGTCCCTGTGCATGGCAAGGTTCAGATGGTTATCACCTGAGGGGAAGGGACGGGAGGATGAGCTGGGACTTCACTCTCACTTATGATGTCGTTCCAGACAGTGGTCAATCCTTGGAAGAGTGACTTAACCACGGTGACTAAGGGGTTTCCCAGTTCGACATATTCGAGCCGCCTAGGTGGCTGACGATCCCTCTCCGGCCTCCTCATCACGTCATCCGTGTCTCCTTGTTCTTCCGTCTCCTTAATCTCCTCTTCTCTTTCATTTTCAAGGATATGTGTCTCATCACATTCTGGCATGCTGGGAAGGACTGGAAGTTGTTCAGGGTAGTCCTCATCCAACAAGTCTTTTATAGGGTTGTCGTTGTCAGGTAAGATTGCCTTTCTTTCCACAAGTTCGGTTCCAGGTAAGTTTGTTTTTTCTACAGGTTCGTTGTCAGGTAGGTCTTCCTCTTCCACAGGTTCATTCTCAGGTGGGTCTTTTTCTTCCACAGGTTCATTTTCAGGTAAGTTCAGGTTCAGTGTCTCTTGGTTGACTGGAGTAACATCAGGTAGGCTACTTGCGCTAGCTGGAACATCATCAGTCACCTTGTTGAGGTTTGTAGACAGATTCTCTGTAAAATGGCCTGGACCATGGTGTCTTGGAACATCTCGCAAGGTATATCTGGTTACTTCTGGAACTGATTCTTTTCGGGACCAGGTAACAGGAAAGGTATCGTCTTCATCTGAGGACTGGTCAACTTCTCTTGTGTCACTGCGAGTGTTCTGGCGTGTCTGGCGGCACTCAAGTGGCTTGGGTTGTACACACTCTTCTGTTGTTACAGGGAGGAACCCACAGGGGAGCAAGAGGTCTCGATGCAGTGTGCGCCAGGGGCCCTCTCCAGTCTCTGGTTTCACTGTATAGACGGGGAGGTCTCCAGCTTTCCTCACTACCACATGGACAGTGGACTCCCATTTATCAGCCAGCTTGTGCTTTCCCCGAATACGTACGTTTCTGACAAGTACTCTGTCGCCAATGTCCAGAGCAGAAGGAGTCACACGCTTGTCGAACGTTGTCTTATTCTTTTCAGCTACCTTAGCAGAACTCCTTGTAGCGATTTTGTAGCTCTCTTCCAGGTGGGATTTGAGGTGCTTTACGTACTGGGAGTGTGACCTCTGTTGCTCTTCCTTGACAGGTAAGCCGAATGCAAGGTCGACTGGGAGGCGTGGCTGGCGTCCGAACATTAGCTCATATGGTGTGAACCCAGTCACTTCACTTCTGGTACAATTGTACGCGTGGACCAAAGGCTTCACAAAGTCCTTCCAGTGTGACTTATCCTGGTTCTCCAGAGTGCCAAGCATGTCTAATAGAGTGCGATTAAAGCGTTCCACTGGGTTGCCCCTTGGGTGGTACGGGGTTGTTCGGATTTTCTGTATACCTGCAACTTTACACAAATCTTTGATTAACCGCGACTCAAAATCGACTCAAAATCAGGACCTTGGTCGCTGTGCAGTTTCTCTGGAATACCATAGTGGACGATGAAATTGTCCCATAAGCACTTTGCAACCGTTCGAGCCTTTTGGTTTGGCGTTGGGATGGCCACTGCGTATTTTGTGAAGTGGTCTGTGATCACAAGAATGTCCTTTGTGTTACTTCTGTCCGGCTCAATGGACAAGAAGTCCATGCAGACCAGTTCAAGCGGTCTTGTTGTCATGATGTTTACTAAAGGTGCGGCCCTTTCAGGTAAGGTTTTCCGGCGCACACACCTGTGACATGTCTTGACTTTCTTCTCAATGTCAGACGCCATTCTCGGCCAGTAGAATCTGGCTCTGACCAAGTCCAACGTGCGGTCTCTTCCCATATGACCCATGTTGTCATGCAGGCTTGTTAAGACTGTCTCACGAAGTTCTTCAGGTAAGACTAGCTGGTACTGTTTGTTGCCTTCTTCTTGACGTGTTCTGTAGAGAATGCCGTTCTGCAGTTCAAGCCTATTCAATTCCCTCAACAGCAGAGGTAGGTCTGGGAGCTCAGTCCTCACAGTGGGCGGTGGTTTCTCGCCATGCTTGATCTGGGAAACAACATGTTTGATACACTGGTCAGCTCGCTGTTTGTCTCTGAGATCCCACTCCGATAGGTGTGGGACAATGGGAAGCCCTCCAAACTCATCTTCCTGCTCAAAGCTGTCAGGTACAGCATCTCCAGAGATGGCAAGGCTTTCGACGAGGGAGATACTTCCATCACTGCCCAATCCATCATTGGCGCAATAAACAAGCTGTCTCTCACAGATGGCGCTAATGACTTCCTGATCCACAGCCTCAAGGTTATCTGGATCCGATAAATGGTGTTGTGTGAACTGGCGGATCCTATCCCACTCTTTCTGAGATGCAGGTTGCCGTGGGGACGTCGCGATAGTGCGTCCGCATCTCCATTCTGTTTCCCAGGGCGGTACTGGAGCTTAAAGGAGAAGGTAGAGAGGGCCGCTAACACCTGTAGCTGGTTGCATCGAGTTTGGCTGAGGTAAGTATGTATGTTAGAGGATTACTGTCGGTGACTACTGTGAACTGGTTGCCATAAAGGTAATCACTGAACTTCTCTGTTACAGACCATTTCAGTGCTAAAAACTCGAGCTTGTGAGCTGGATAGCGGAACTCACTACGGGATAACCCTCTGCTTGCATAGGCGATGACACGCAGCTGGCCCTCCTGCTCCTGATACAAGGCCGCTCCGAGGCCGGTGGAACTTGCATCCGTGTGAAGGATGTAAGGCAGTGCAGGATTTGCGAAGGCCAGAACTGGAGATGTCGTCAACTTGTCTATGATCACTTCAAAGGCCTTTTGGCAGGCGGGGGTCCAACGGCTCAGAAAAGGTTCTTTGGGGTGGTAGTACTGGCCACTCTTCTCCTTCGACTTGGAGTGCTTCCTAGGAGGTGGGTAGCCCGATGTTAAGTCGTTCAGGGGCTTCATTATGTTTGAATAGCCTTTAATGAACTTCCTGTAATATCCACAGAATCCGAGGAAGGCTTTCAACTCCTTTAGATGCTGAGGAACTGGCCAGGTCTTCAGTGCGGCGACCTTTTCCGGATCGGTCTCCACTCCTTGTTCTGAGACCACATGCCCCAAGTACCGGACTGAGGACTGAAAGAATTTGCATTTTTCCGGAGACAGCTTGAGCCCATACTCCTTCAGGCGGTTGAGAACCTTGGTGAGTCTGGCTTCATGATCTTCCAGTGTCTTCGAGAAAACTATCAAGTCGTCCAGAAAAACAACAACTTCCTTCAAGTTCATGTCTCCCATGCACCTTTCCATCAATCTCTGGAAAGTACTGGGGGCGTTCGTCACTCCCTGAGGCATGCGATTAAACTCCCAGAAACCAAGTGGGCATACGAAGGCGGTCTTGGGCTTATCAACCTCGTCAACTTCGATCTGATAGTAGCCAGACTTCAGATCGAGGACACTGAACCACTGAGCCGTTCAGGACAGGATGGCAGCTTGCTGGGCTTTTCTCTCTGCACATACCATACACTACATCTAGTGTGTTTGTACCAATTAGTATCTGGTATCCTGAGGTGCCACTGTCCGGAACTACCAGAGCCAACGTTGGGACTTCATATTCAGCTCCGAGGAACTGCTTCGGGAAGGTGATGGAGACTTCAACATAACCGATGTAAGGCACAGGTTGACCATTGGCCCCTTCAACTTCCAGGAGGTTGTAGAGTGGTTCGATCTGTTGGTCAGATAAGTATTCATTGTAAAATGACTTGGTGACTGTGGTTACTTGTGAACCGGTGTCAAGGAGACAGCTGAACTGTTTGCCATTTACTGTGACTTGACCTGTGCTCTTCATACCTATCAGCTTTTCTGGGACTCTGAGGGTTTTTTTTCCTGATGTTGGATTGGTTCAAGGCAGCACTGAACCTGGGCCTCACATCACTTTCATTTTTAGCAGGGCGTTGGTGAACTGCTCCAGCCTCAGTTTGCCCTACAACTGAGACTCCATCTAAAAATCCTTATGTTCAGGTGAGTGTTCCTTAGCCTCCCAGAGACGCTGCTTTTCCCTCAGCTGATGCCTCTTTTCATTGACGAGAGTGGGGTTGGGCCTGTTACTGCAGGCTGAGGAGATGTGACCGTCCTCGCCGCACTTGAAACAATACCAAGGTCTCGGGTGAGTGCTGGTCTTTGAGTTGGTGGGTTTCCAGCTTGGTGCTTTAGGGTCAAGTTTAGATGCGGCTGATCCGCTTGGCTGATGCTCAGGGCTCGCCTTTGGTTTTGGGGACTTTTTGGCCTTCTTGGACATCAGCGTGGTGAGCTGACTCTGCAGTGACGCCACCTGCTGTTTAAGCTCTGTCACTGGGTCGGACTCAGGCTGAAATACTGCATGTTGGCTGCAAGCACAGGCACTTTGAGAATAGCCCGCTGCCGGTGTGAACCAAGGTGTTTCTTCATACGCGTGGCTTTTGCCGCTTGTCTATCTTCTTCAGTGCGGATTAACAACAGGAGCTCTGAAAATGCTGGGGGGCGACTTTTCTTTTCCTCCAGGTTGAGATCAGAGAGCAAAGTGTTGTCCCAACACCCGCGGCAAAACTGCTTGAGAATGTGCCTGTCCACTTCTCCAGCAGCAGCTCCTCCTCTCCTAACAGCAAGGTTCAGGGCAGCTTGAAGACGACAGAGGTAAATAGAGGCCTTTTCACCAGGATCCTGAAGAGTATTCATGAACTGGGCGAAAAGCTCTTCGCCGTCCTCCACGGTTCCAAAAGCTGCGTCCAGCAGTTGAAGGTAGGTTTCTGGAGTAGCTTCGGGGCTCAGTCTCTTGACAATATCTGCTGCAGGGGAGAGCAAACTTTCAAAGATTTTCCGTGACTTCTGAAGATTAGACATGGTGGAGTCTTTCCTGAGAAGTTCAACATGTGAACGCCATGTGTCGTAGTCTGTCTCACTGTTGGGTCTGGGAATTTTACCTGAGAATGACCGGAGCTTGATGGGAAAGTGTGAATGTGTGTTTAATTAATCTCTCCTTACAATGTGCTCAACAACGACCCTTTGAATTTCAGGTGGATTCAGGTCACTATCCACACTGGACAGACTCCTCTTCACATCAGCTGGTGGACATGGTTCAGCACCACTCTGAATGAACCTTACTTGAGGAGAACCTGGGAGCAGTTGTGGGTGTGGGGGCTCAGATGTGTCCGAGGATACGTCGAGCTGTTTGGCTCCAGACTCACTATCACCACTGCCACCAGTCTCTATTGTCTCACTGATCTCTGACATCATGTCTTTCAGAACCTCTTCGAATTCTCTTCCACTCAGTTTGGCTAGCTCCTTTATTTCATCAAGGAAAGTTCTGGTAACACTGCAGCCAACTTTGTTAGTATACACACTTGCCAGAGTTTGAACGTAGTATTTTACATCTGAATTGTCTTTAAGTGCATGTGTGTAGGGAAGGAGAGGGGATAAGGCTTCAATAGCAGCACCATCTTGATACTCAATAATCAGGTTTCTATAAAACTCTGACTTAACGTCGATGACTGGGACAAGTCTCATGGAGCCATACTTCTTAAGGAAGTCTATGATCTCCTCATCTTCTGGTGACTCACGTAAACCACTGATGATTACTGCATTGGGGACTTTGATACCGGAGCTCATAATGAACTCCATTCTTAGCAGTCAGAAATCTATACACAGACAAGGAACTTCCACACTTGAAAATATTTTCCACACTCAAAACTGTTTCACACACTTGTAATGTGGATCACTGCTAACACATAACCAGGCTCCTGGCTGGCTCGCCAATTGTAACCGTTTAGATGATATTTATAGGGTCAGTATCAGAAAGTCTAGGAATGACTATGGAGCCTGAAAACCTATGTAAGCAGAAATACCACACACACACACAACAAAATGGTTTGAATCCAAGTGTATTAAATGCACAAATAAATGGGCCCATAAAATAAATAAAACAAAATGGAGGTTTCTTCAAAACAAAAAATGTGATGTCCAAGGCGTATAGCCCTTTAAGAAAAGGAGCAAAGGTCTTCTTGTGTGTGAGCGTGTGTTCTTTAATATCTATGTTCGAACTACCCGGGTAGATTTTGAGTGTCAGTCTTATCTGTCTGTGACTTGACGATGCTGTGCTCTGCAGATGGATCCTGCGGCTGGCCACACCGCGTTGCTGGTTCCTCCACAGTCAATCTTCAGTTTTAACTGGCTCGCCACTGAACATAAAGTTCAGATCCCGATCGACTCTGTCTGGTCAAAAAACCAATCTATGCACACAGCGAAGAATGCATGTTATAATCTAGTTTTCTCTCTATCGATCTCCTTAAGTCATCACTATCATTGATATTTCTTTAGTATATCAATCATGAAAGATACACACTGTCTAATCATTGTAAAATGAATAGAGTTACATCACATCACATTACACAAGATATTCCACTTTCAGTTTGCTACAAATCATGTACTCCAAATCATAACATTCACCTCATCATGTAATTAAAATAATAATAATAATAATGAAATAATAAATTTAAACTCATCATTTACATATTTAACACATTAAATCTATTTATGTTCTTTCAACAGCACTGTAATGGTAACATTTTTAATTAAACATAGGTCCTTTAATATGAACTGTTAGAATGGACCAAACAACCCTTATGTATTTAAACCATTGAATGACATCAATAACACAGGTAATCAATCAAAAGAGCAAATACTCCTTTAGTAAAATAACTTCAATCTCAAACAACTGAATACAAGGCACCTCTAATGGTGTAAAACACTGTTGCTGCTCTGCTACAGTGCTAGGACGGGGCCTAGCTTAATCAAGGTAGCTGCACAGTGTAAATTAACATTAGCATGACAGTGCACAATTAGCTCGCGGCTAATGCTATTAGCTCGCAACTGGCGCGATTAGCTCGATGCCAACTCTCGGCGACAGTATCACGGCTCCGATTGTTTTTTTTTTTATCTATTTATGGATCAGGAGTAACACAATCACAAGGAGTCATTGAGTACTAAGGTGTCGCGTTAGCATTAGCATTTCTTACCGGACCTAAGGCTCACTAACAGAGGCTCTCCATTCCTGCTGAGTCCTCACACAGTATACCCTGACGAACGAATTACATGTTAACAGTCTGTGCCAGTCAAATTATGGTGGATTTATGGTGTGAGGAGTGTCTATTCGTTACCAGCAGCTCTCAGTTGGTGAGCTGTGGGCTCTTAGGTGATGTCTTCTGCCAAGAAAAAAAAGAACATAGGCTGAGTGTTTACTCATGGCGGACGCGGCACCCTCTGGTCGGCCAGGGAACTGCACCGTTCCACAACAATAAATTCAGGAACCCAGGTGGGTTACACTACTCCCGGTCATGGGCGTGAACATTCAACCTGAAGAAGAAGAAGAAGCACCGTGGAGCAGTCAGTCCGCTTGTAGCTGGCCAATTACAAGCGAGTGGGAATGCACTTGGTAGCTGGCCAATCACAAGAGACTCAGTGTTCTGGGGGGCGGGCATTAGCTCAGAAACAGAGTGCCTGTTCAGGGGCTGGCAGAGAGCAGCAATAAACTGGCTTAATCTGAAGAGACTATGAGGTTTTTGACCATAAATATTCTTTTTTTTTTTTTTTTTTTTTTGAAGTAGACATCAGTAATCTCAATTTTTGGTTCAAAAAGACCATTCTATATGACCTTTAAGTCAGGCTGTAAACAAAGGATGAGACTGCACTGATTCTTGAAACATGCAACTGATGTTATGAAAGCTATTTTTTGGCCTAATATTTCTGTTGTATGGTAAAAATTAACAAACCTCTTGAGATTATTGGTAAAAAAAAAAAAAAAAGAGATGTTTTAACAAGTCTGGGTTTCTACATCCTAGAGTAAGGAGATCAACAGAAATATATTCGTCAACAGCATGGACAAAAGTTTTTGCTACTATGAAACTGTGGAATGCTGGTTGAGACTTTTCACATTTGTGGCACAGAAATAAAAAGAAAAGAAAGGAGGCCAGATAGACGTTTCATTCTGACTTGCTATCAAAAAATAAATAAATAAAAAAAAATAGAGGAAAAACTCTGTGCTACTACAAAGTAATTAGAATTCATCCTCTGTGGGCATTAAAATTCCATCTTAGCAGTGAAAAATAAAAATGCTGACCATGTTGTTGCTCTAGTTGAAACTTCAAGGGATCACCAATGTCAGAATCCATCATTCAGGGACTGAACAGACATGTTTGTGCTAGCCCTTGTAGTGTCTGTCAGAATATTTCAGTCCAAATTTTTAATACTGGTATCAGTGGTGTGGCTAAAATGTGTAAAGATTAAGGCATAAACACAGTTCATGAGTAAGAAAACACTATAAAAGTTCCTGCTAATAATATCCTCCAGTGTGGGACTTAGTAGACAGTATGCCTTACTGTTGCTTGCAACTTGGTCATATTGAGCATTGATATAATAACTAGAATTATGATTGAGGCTCCTATATACCAAGCAAAAATAACCACGGCCTTTCATTAAAATGCATCACTGCATGAATTGCTGTGCATTTTCTTCTCTTATGGAAGTATTAGAATACATATATGGTGCTATTCTTTATTTTCACTGCTACTCGTATCATAATAGATTTCAAAAAGAGGGCTAATTAGGGCCATAATCAAAGAGGGAAGTTTCCTTCCTGCCTCTTATTCATCATTTGACCTGACGTCTAATACTCTGCGGATGGGCTCGCAGTGTAAACAACTACCTAGAGCTTGCATTCACAACACTGACGCACAACATGATGACAGTGAAGAATAAATGCATTTTTCTGCAAATTATCTCTTGATTTCACACTCTCTTTGTGTGTGTCCTACATTCTTGCCAAAGCATACAGCAATCCTTTCATTTATTTAAAAATAGGAGAGTGTCATATCTGCTATAAGTTAATTATGAGAATATAATTTAAATGTTCAACTGGATGTGGTTTATTTATTTCCAGGGTATAGTGCAAACACATGAGGTCCAAGATCTATGACAGAATATTGTGTTTTTTTTTCTTATGAATGTCTAGTTTAGTATTGGAATCCCTGTGAATAATCATCTCAAACTAGAACATGTAGCAGCAACAGCAGATCAAAGGCTTCAGGGGATGACACAGTTGGAAATAGAATTGGAGTGGCACTGTATCCTGCAGGAACAAGAATTATAGTTGCATTTTAAATGTGATCAAAAGGACAAGAACATATATTTATATACTATATAATGTGTCTTAATTCATGTATAAACAATGCTCCGTAGCATGGATGTTTACTTCAGAGGTATACCTCAGGAGCTTTGACCCGTGGCCAAGACTTTGTGAAAACACTCATCACCAGGGTCAGGCACAGGACGGCAGCACGGCAGTTCGGCTATGAAATAAACTCTGTAGCCATAGAGTATTGCAGGAATTCACAAACTATTCCTGTGTGGGGTTTTGCAGCTTTCATGTACTGGATGAACTGGATTATTGAGCTAAATGATTAATCGTGCTGTAGTTAGCTGTAGTTATTGTCTACTTATAACAGCTTGAATAGCACCCTTGTTAGAACCTGAGAGGGTCTCTATCACCTGTACTGGCATTATGTTACTTTGATTCAGGTCACTCCAAGAACCAAAGTGAAACCCTACTTCACTGCTTTGACTGCTTACTGTGTACATCACAGTGCTCTGAGTGAGCGAAGCTGCTGTAAGTTTGGGGGTGAAAGTTATATGGGAGTTGTTCTTTCACTGGAAATGGAAGAGACAACACAGATACCAAAGAGTTTGAAGATTTTGTCGGAGGAGTCGAATTAAAAAGTGGTGATAGGATAAGATGCCAGACAAGGGTGAAAACTGGTCCTTCTTTCACACACCGAGGGGATGTCAGAGTGGTAGCGACATGGCTCTGCTGTTGGACTAGTAAGTAGACATTCTTTGCTTACAAACTAAACAAAATGCACTGGAGCTTGCTGGGTGTCAGGTGGTGTTACTGAAGTCATGTCGTTCAACATTCATGTTTGGAATTCAAAGTTATTCATGTAGTGGAGCATTTTTTCGCTCTAGCTGCTAGTTATGGCTAACATGCTTGTTGAAGACATGGCTAGAGTTCCCCAGTGTCAGTGGGTTGTCAACAAATACACGTTACCACAACGTACGTTTAATGACACTTGCGACAAACCGTACTGTTTTCCAACTTTAGAGGTATCACGGGAGCAAAAACTACATTGTCTCACTTTAATAAGACTCAAAGAAGGTCTCTATAGTGACTTGTTGTGAGCTGAAAGATAATCACCCATGCAGTAATTATTTAATAAGAGGCTCTTGACTGACTGCCTTCATGTCTCATGACATTATGTATCAACATACACTGCCTGGCCAAAAAAAAAAAAAGATCTTGTACTGACGATGGAAGAGTCAGACCACTGTATAAAGCCTTCTCCAGCACATCCCAAAGATTCTCAATGGGGTTAAGGTCTGGACACTGTGGTGGCCAATCCATGTGTGAAAATGATGTCTCATGCTCCCTGAACCACTCTTTCACAATTTGAGCCCGACGAATCCTGGCATTGTCATCTTGGAATATGCCCGTGTCATCAGGGAAGAAAAAAAATCCACTGATGGAATAACCTGGTCATTCAGTAAATTCAGGTAGTTAGCTGACCTCATTCTTTGGGCACATAATGTTGCTGAACCTAGACCTGACCAACTGCAGCAACCCCAGATCATTGCACTGCCCCCACAGGCTTGTACAGTAGACACTAGGTATGATGGGTGCATTACTTCAACTGCCTCTCTTCTTACACTGATGCTCCCATCACTCTGGAACAGGGTAAATCTGGACTCATCAGACCACATGACCTTCTTCCATTGCTCCAGTGTCCAGTGTTCTGTTCAGTCTCAATCCTGAGTTCCCTTCACATTGTTTGTGTAGAAATGCTCTTACTTTCACTATTAAACATAGCCCTGATTTCCGCTGTTGTTTTTCTATGATTTGATTTCACCAACCGTTTAAGTGATCGCTGATGATCACTTAAATGTTTTTTTTCCCACCACATTACTTCCTCAAAGACGATGGTTCCCCACTATCCTTCCAGTTTTTAATAATGCGTTGGATAGTTCTTAACCCAATTATAGTAGTTCCTTCAATCTCCTTAGATGTTTTCTCTGCTTGATTCACGCCAATGATTTGACCCTTCTCAAACAGACTAGCATCTTTTCCACGACCACAGGATGTGATTTTCCACATGGTTATTTAAGAAATGAGAAGCTACTCATTGCATCAGTTGGGGTTAAACTTCTTGCCAACTGAAAGATAATCGCCCATGCAGTAACTATCCAAAAGGTGGCTCTTATCTGTTTGATTAGTTAAATCCAGCTGGCGACCTTTTTTGGCTGGGCAGTGTATCTTCAAGTAATTTTAATGTAAAGATGAATCAGTTTGATGAAAAATATTTTAGTAGAAGTGCATATTATGTAAAGGAGGATTATGTTGAAATACTATAAACTGTCTCCCAAATATAAATGGAAAAAGGGGAAACAACTTTGTCTCGACTTATTTTAGATTCCCTCTCTTGTGCTGCAGACTATTGTTGGCACAAGTGCCCTCAGTGAGCTGAGCACAGCATTCTGGCCCAAATATAGACGTCACAGCACATTATGATGCTAATGACTCAGTAGAAAGGACAGACACAAGCAATTAGGAGTATGTGTGGATATGGCAGCAAAGAGTTGCTGTTAGAAACAAGAGAATCCTTTCCGTGTATGCAAATTTGTTTGCATAGTTTTAGTAACAAAGTCTACATGCCATGAGTAAAACAATATTGACATGCTTTTATTTTATATTACTATCAAAAATAGACCACTAAACATACATCAAATTTAACACGTTTAATTTACCAGATCCTACATCATTTGACCCAACAGGTCAAATCCTATCACAGAAAACCCAGGTGCAACATGAGAACTGGAGATTCCCTTTTCAACTCCTGAGGAAACACTAGCACCCACAATGACTTGACTTTTTTTGACTATGTACTGTACATATGAGTTATTGGGTTTTCTTCCAAAAAGTTGAAATGACTTCAGCAAATCCAAAACAAAAACTAGCTAACTAAAAAAACTAACAAAACAAAACAAAACTAATACAAACTTTAAGAGTGCTGCGCTTACTGCTACAGTTGTTAGTCAGTGTTACACTTTACTCAATATAACACATTTCCTCTAAACAAAATCCAAGCCAGAGATTAAGTTTCCTTCAAAACACCTTCTGTGCTGCAGTTTAGTTCTCGTGAAATGTAATTTCCAAGTGACAGGCTTGTGTAATTGAAGCAAAAAGATGGCTGAAATAGTGGTGGTAATGCGGAAAATTCCGATGTGGAAATACAAGCAGGAATAACAAAAAAGCCCCCTTGGTTTCCACATGAGAGGCATCTTCATAGGTTACATTTATTTCCGACTGTTCTTATTCTTGATGTTATTTATTTACATTGTTCATAGAATAAGTTGAGCAAAGACATGACTGAGTGAAACCCCCAAGAAAACATTAAGAGGAAGAAAAAAGATGCATTACACAGGGATCAAAGGCATGCATGCATGCAGGCTTAACACACGCCTCAACTTGATGGGAAATTGAGGCTGTTTTGCTGCAGTTACTAACATGCCAACATGGTTTCTCAGTGCAGCTGACTGGAGATTGAAGCTGCTTCAAGAGATAATATAAGAGAGACTGAAAAAGAAACAATCATTTACATAAACTCATACAAAGTGCAGCATTGTAGGTGGTTGTTATGAATATGTATCACCAATATATAAATAAAATCTTCAGTCTTCAGTATGCACACACAGTTTTATTGTACATTTTGTTAACTTTTGAACACAGATTTTCCCATGGGATCAATGGAGGATCAGTGGTTGAGTGAGCCATCTTTCTGAAAGACTGGGAGTTTGATTTCTGGCTCTGCTAGTCTACATGCCAACGTGTCATCAAGACATGGAAACCCCACATATTGCGCCTGACGGCTGTACTGACAATGCCCGAATGTGTGTTAAAGTTAAAAAAAAAAGGCGCTGCACATCGACACACTGTAAAATATGTGAATGGTGTGACTACTAAAAGCTGCAGTGTAAAGCAGCTTTGAGTGGTCATCAAGACAAGAAAAGCAAAATATGTATACAGACCATTATATTCATATAAATGATAATCACTGAGAGGGACAGCTTGATATCCAAAATCTCTGCTGGAATCCATGCAGATCAAAATCTGGTCAATTACCATATTACTCATACATATGCATACTGTACAGTTGTTGGTAAGCTGCCCAGTTCAATTCATTTCTGCCATATTATTATTTTTTTTCTTCATTGAGCAGATTCACTTCTCAGGTTAATTCTAACATTTCACATCCCAAAATGTATGTTATTTCACTTGGATTATTCTAAAATTACACATGACCTTCCAAATAGTAAATCCTTGATAATACAATGTGAATGGTTTCCTGATAATTCCAACATAGACTTGTCAAGTGAAGTATTGTGGGCAATTTATTGTCTCTTTTTTGGGTCATAAATGTCAGGATCACCATTAGATTGTAAAATGTTTTTAAACTGCCAAATCTGAATTTGTGTGCCAACTCAAAAAAACAATTTCATTTGCCCATCCACACACACACACAGAATAACAACAGTTTGATCTGTAAGTCTCTGGAAGGTTTCAGATTTGGCATTTAAAGCCATGGTTTGCAGATTTTAAAAACTAATTCTTAGAGGCAATATATACAATAACCATGGTGCCATTGTTCTGCTGTTTGCCCTCAAAGTAATTTTGCAGCTCAAGCATCAGACTACTTGAATCCCAAGAGCTTGAAAGCTTCATCCCATATTGTCAACAAACTGCAAGCTAATTACTATTGGCTTGGAGAGTGGAAGGACAGAAGAGTGGAGCCAACTTTGTCTCTGTTTTACTCCAACTTCCTAAATATACCCTGAACAAAAACTGAAAATTTGCCCCAGTGATGATTTTCTCTGATCAGACACAGTAAACAGTATCCTCAAGGTCAGCTCTTCTAAAGTTTCTGCTTGATAAAACAGAAAACCTTTGATGAAAGACATCATAAAAGGTAATCATTGATAAAACTTGATTTCATGATCTTATGACACAGAGTTAAGGAAAGAGAGTTAGTTGTGAGTATTTCTGAAGAGCTTTATGACAGATGTTGAGTTCTGGAGAAGCTGCTAACGTGTCCTCATGCACTGAGGAACTTTGAAATGTTTCCAGCAGAGACTACAGGAGCATATTACCCTGCTTGACAGCCATGGAGGTACTGCACTGTACATGCAAGTGCACTTCAGTTTGTCCAAATATTTGTGTGACAGGGCATCTCCATCCTCTCTGGATCAAGACCCTTGTGCAAATACAAAGCCAACAATGGGATGCCACCTGTCTACCTCCAGGCAATGGTGAAACCTTGTGTTGTGGCTGGACCTCATCTCCAGTTCCTTGCCTGGAGACAGCTGCTCATTTGAGTCTGTTGAGAGAAATGCACCACAACCGTTATCTGTTCTCACACCACACTTCTGGAAAAACCAGCTATTATTAAAGCCACTTTCACCTCTGCGTCACCTGAGTGCAACATTTGACATCCCAAATGCACCAGCAACAAAACAAATCAAAGGAAGAACAAGAATTTGTCAAAGAAGCCATTTAGAAAACTTTACTGTTGATTCAGTGTTGCTCTAAGAAAAAGACATGAAAAAAAACAAACTGATTTACTTTGTGCTTTCAACAAAGTCCCAGTACTGATAACAGAAAGCATATTATCAGTACAAAAACACAAGTAAAGTAGCAAAAATATGACAAACTTGCACACACGGTATTTTACAGTATCTAAGAAGTCCAACTGTGATTATCTTTAAAAGAAAATAAAAATGCAACCATTGTAATGCTATAGAATGGAACTATCATACAGTATTGAACTGCATTTCAATTACACAGACACATGCTGATGATCCCTCTAGGCTTGTGTTTTCCAACGCCATCAAAATCAAGTGCCAGTGATGTTTGGGCCCTTGGCGTCTCCTTTTCTTGTGATAAACATGTGCATTTCAAGCCACATCACCCTAATTCCCCCGCAAATGGAAGATGTCACATTGTTGTCCCGACTGTGAATAATAATTACCAGCTGGCGGCAGCAAACAATGAAGATAACAATTTGCAAATCAGATTTAAATGGGTTGTCACTACTGCGTCTTCATCATCACCTCTTCAACAAGTGTGTTCACCTGGGGCTCTATTTCTTTTTGTTATTAACTAACAGCTCTACTGCCAACCTTTTTTCGCACAATGCAAAACATTCAGTAATTTGCTGTTTTGCTAAGGCGATATATCAGTCAGTGTGCAGAACTCTGCAAAACAGACCTGCAGTAGCTCAACAAGCTTAAGCTCTCGCTTGTGTGGAGCATGGTGGTGGGGAAGGGGAGGATCCATTGTCACTGGAAAGGAGGAATGCCTTGTGCTGCCACTCTGAAGGTAAAACGGAAGAAGCGAGTGTACCATAGATAGTCATCTGTTCTTTCGTGGCACTCCTCACTGTCACAATGCGCACTTCAGCTCCTGAGCTGCTTTCAGATCTTGAAGCAGCACCAAACAAAACAGCACAATAGAATCTGTGGAGATGAATTATACTGAATGGTTAAATAGAGAGCTGCAGCTCAGCAGTGGTATTGAGGTGCAAATTAACTCCACCTCTCTTTAGATTTGTTTGCTACCTAATGGAGGAGAACTATGCTTCCATTGTCACAAACATAAGTATGCTACGTGTTAATTTACACCGTTCAAACTTCCCCTCACATTATCAGCAGTTCCAACCACTGTGAGCAAAACCATGAGTCTGCAGAGTGAAATGGGATGAACAACTGATTCCGAACCGACTGAAACAGTCACAGCTGTGCATCTCGGCCCCGACTCTCCTGCTGCACAGCCGAAACTCATTTCAATTAGGACTGTGGCTGGCAGACCTAATCATACATCACTTTTGAGCTATTTTTTTTTCTGAGAGACCGCACTGAAGCCTGAATAAGGCGATAGTGTCTGCGGCTTAAATGAAAAAATGCAAATAGAGTGAGCAGACATCTCAGTTCAACTTTTCATCATTTCGTCCAATTTTATCTTTTGATTAGGGCTATCCAATCACCTTGGACTACTGGTGACAAAGCCGCCCCCCTCTCACACCAGCATACTCACACTCTGCACAGACTAAATATGCATTTAATGGCAAAGGTGGAAAAACATATACATTAAGCACTTTTTTAACCTGCAGTACATAACAAAGTGATTTTATTTTTGTTTTGTTTTTGATATTATTCTGCTTTTGTTTGGTCTTCATGAACAAAAACAATGTAAAATGATTTGTTTTTAAAACATGGGCTTTGTCAAGCAATACTATCAGACATGTGATTGTGTGTCTACAGCAGCAGCATAGGGGTGCGCAGGCACCAGAAGCGTTAATCCAATGAAACACCAATGGAAAATAATAATAACAATAGTAATAATTATAATAATAATTATAACTGCCGCTTTGTGTTTTCAGTCATACGCCAACCTGTCAGCAGCCATCTCACTTTACTAACACAATGATAGTATTGCCTCTGTCTATTTTGCCATGAGATCACTTCCTGTGTGTGAATTTCACTACACAACATGAGATCTGAGCACATCTACACTGCCAAACACAGAGAGTCATGTGGAGCTGATCGCTCAATCGGAATTGTGTGAACTTATATGACAATGGTTTGAAATAGTTTGTTAATACCTGTTGGTTTTGACTCAGGATGCTGTAACACACATGGATAGGGTGAAGGAAAATAAACTGGTTGTAATGAAGGTATATGTGTTTTTGCTTACCCAAAAAACAAATGTAAATGAAGACATGAAGTAAGCCTGGCAGAGTGACGAGGGCATTGTGTATCCAGTCATTTGCGTCAGGTGCTTTTCATTGTTTCTGTTACAGTCTCAGGACTGTTTGGCTTTGAATTCTGCAAATTATTCCACTTGCTGTTATTTCAACTCGTACCTTGTGTGACCTGTGATTTGTTTGATACTGCAGACATGCTGGCGATTCTAATTTAAGCCAGATCAATGAGAAAAGCTGTCACTTTATTACCAAAACACATTCTCATGTATTCCGAATCCATATTGTGTGAGTTGGTGAAGCTGGGGATGGATGGAGCCTTCCCAACTGTGGCACAGAAAGCAAATTCATCATCAAGATGCAAAGGGAAGTTTCCTTCACAGCTCTTTGAAGTTTCAGGGAATCAGTGGTACAAGTAAATTAGGTTTTTTCTGTTTCTTTCAGTCTGTCTTTTTCTCAAAGAGAAGCCACACTATTAAGATACAAACATAAAAGTGAGCCACAGGGGAACAGAACACCGTCTTCACACAGGGCTGGGTTCTTGTCAGCCAATTGGGTTGTTTACATCCACAATTTTTGACAAAACCCTGTGTCCTTGAACACGGGCAGAAAGCCACATGACCCGCAGCGTGGAGGAGGTAGAGGAGAAAAGGCAGGAAACCACAAAAAGCTGGAAATACTTTACAACTGTACCCTTTAGGACTATTGTAAAAACATTGATTTAATGTTACTACTAAATGTAATTGCATTGCTCTCTCTGTGAGATGTTACGTTTCCTTATATTTTTTATTTTAACTCTAGCTGCCAACAATCCTTTTGTGTTTCTTATTCTTTGGCATAAATATGTGTTTTTTTTTTATTTCTCAGCTGATAATTAGCTGATAGAGTTGTAACAAAAGAAAAGGAACTGCAACTCGTGCTTCTCATACAGTATATACTGGACGCTGTTTGATGGAAGAGGAATTTGTGGTAGCTGCAACTTAATTGCTGTGATGTTTATTTCACTTTGACATTTACCCAAGATATTCTAGTTGACTTCTGAGCTTATGAATCCCCTTGCCTCTGACCCCAAAAAGCAGTTGAAGTTGTTTTCTAGGTTGAAATTGGAACTTGTGGCTGTGCTTTCTCAGCCATTTTTTCTGTGACCAAAATAAAATAATTGTTGGTGTTTCAGCACATGAAAGGGGTTTTAGACAAATTAATGCCAGTGACTTTAAAATAGTTAACATTAGAACCAAATCATGATTACTTCAAATAGGAGAAGTATTAAGTGGAAAATTCACTGATTATAAAGCTGTGGTGTGTAACCTTTAAATATAAACAAATGTCTTTTTACACAATATTGATTAAACATATCTGTTTCTACATGACTTCTGTGCTGCACACAGGAGCTGATTTTCAAGACATACACAGACAAATGCAACTTTGCTCTAAAGTGAGTCGACTGCAAACAGGTTGGAGTTTGACAACGAAGCAGTGTCATAAAAATGTTTATAACTGAAATCTACTTCTTGAAAAAAAGGAGTTGTTAATGTTAAAATAAATGCCTTTTGCCCCTGCACTAATGCCACAAAATATAATATCAACAACAAAATAAAATCACCAAAATACAAACTGCAGTTTCACTGTCACAATATCCAATAAATTAAAAACTAAGTTAGTAAGTGGGCACATACGGTAAGTCCCATTGGGCTGATCAAAGTAATGGATGAAATGTGACAAATTAAACTAAACCCACAAAGTGATTACAAAGATCACTGTGTCTCGACAAATATTCTTATAATCCTTATAATGTCCTTATCATCAATTTTGTCAGTTTAAGGTTAAATATATTTGGAAATATATTTGGAACATGAGAAGTGTCATTTATGAACCCTGACTCATTTTTATGGATTAGTGTTTACATCAGCTTGGGTACAAAGTTATGGACCTACTGTATGCTTAAAACCATGGACTGTGATAACAAACATAATCAATTTTTGGGTCCATTTTCTATGTCATGTCTTCTTTGCCTCTCATCTCCTGGGATGCTTCATAATAGCAACTCTTGGCCATCTGAGGCGACAAGCAGCAGATGCTGGTAGGCAAATGAGATGACAAATTTTAGTAATAAAACCACAGGCACGACCAACAGTCAATATTTGTGGCATGGAGCCACACTGGCAGTCTGCAGGCAGGCAAACATAATGATGTGGAACGATGTTAGTAAGAGCAGCGTCATCAGAAATTATTCCACATTTGTATAAATCCTGTCTAATCCAAACCATCACTTTTTCTCTTTTTTTGCTTACTCACCATCTGATGATATTTGGCAAAGTGGAGTCTTGAGTCTGCAGCAGCGTGCAGTCCACACAAGCCGGCAACCTGGACATTATAGATTATCATCAGGGTGACAAATGAGCCTCACCATGGGACACATTCCTTTTTTTGCCTCCTTGTGTGCACATTTTTGCTGTTAACACAAAATTGCCACAAGTCTGCAGTGACCGATGCTGTAATATTAAGCTTTAACACATGCATGCAATCAATTCTCTTGCCGATTAAATCATGCACTCTAATTTGACTGAATAGGACTTAATGTACGGTGGCTGAGTGCAACAGATGCACATTGCCACATATCAAACATGATTTCCTTCTTTAAAGCATCTGACAGGGCCTGTTTTTACCTTATAGTCCACTCAGTCACTCAGTGATATAATCCAAATCAGTGGATTATATCAATCAGTGTATCAGTGTATCAAATTTGCAAATTTGCAAATTTGATTCACTGATTTATTTTTGTTCCACAAAGAAAAATCACAAATTCACTAAAATTGTAGATAAAGTCATGTGATCAGAAATACTGCTCTGTTATTGGTCAAATATGGTAAAAAAAAAAAAAAAAGACAAATCCCTTCTACATCACAATGTCTCAGCAGGTTGATGCTCATCTGCCTTCGTGCTCTGCAGATGAGCAGCTCTTTGAAGGCCGGCAGGCGTCCAGTGGACTGGTGTTAAACAGCCTCCATCCTCCCTGGCTGAGGCCTAAACCTCTCCTCCTTCACAGGTAGCTGAGCTAGCACCATCACTCTGGAGTGCTATGAAACTGCCAACTTGCTGTTGTTTCTCTTTTCTAATATAGTTGCTCAGCAGCAGGTTCCGTGTTCCTAGGGAGCACAGTGGAAAAGTTAATGCCCAATACTTGAAAAAAGCCTTTTTCATAGTCTGGATGCCCAACATTTTAATGAACAAAGTCCCCATAAGGAAGCCATTACATTTCTCATTTGAGTCCCAGTCAGCATAGGTTAAATAACCCCTCTTCTGTTCTTCTACACTGAAAGGAAAAGAGTGATCATTTTGCAGATGATTAAAATGATTAAAATTCCTGTGCAGATCCACAGGGATGTGTCTTTTTTTTTCTCCTTCTTTGTTGTTATTGTTCCGTAATTCATACAGTGTCATTTTCCATGCTGGCTGTTAATAGTAAATATGATTGTATTTTATTCAAGTTATTTGCTGAGGTAATTGAGCCACAGGAAAGTCCTTGGAGGACAATGAGTTTCATCTAATCCCATCATATTTTACACTCACGGTCCACTTTAATTAACGCTGCTGTTGCTCTTATTATGCACGGATCAATTTGACTCCCTTCATAATAATGAGTATTATTTGAACACAACCTAAAACACACACATTCTTGTTATTCTAAGAACTTCCTAAGATGATATTAAATGTGATGTGTCACCTGGGTGCATCATTAACCGTTTCCTTCCTCCTCTTCACAGAGAGTCGTCTCCCTGTTAGGTCTGCTTCAGGCAACACTGAGTGATCTCAAGTCTTTTCAAGTGTGCTTCATTTCACTCGTAGCATAACAAGCTCATCGGATGTCCATAGGGAGGATGGGTATCTCTTGACTAATGACTGAGTTAATAAAACAGGATCAAATATGGACAGTTATAGCGCCGTCATCTGATTTTACAGTAATGAGCAGGGACCTTCTGCCTTCAATCCCTTGGATGCGAAATCACATCTAATAATAGAACAGATGCCAGGTCTTTTTTATCTCTGTCTTTATTTTTAAACCACCTCCTTCCTGTTTGCATCATTGTCCTGGTTCTCTGTGTGTCATCCACTCAGTGCCGTGTCTCATTTCCTACTGGGCCCACTTACCATACACGAATCATGTAAAATGCATTTGTGGTTCTCTCGGAGGGGAATCCACTCCGAGCATCACAGGACATTTTATAGAACATGTTTCCCATGAGCATTTGTTTCAAAAGGATGATGTCCATCCACCCACTGAACTCTGCATGTGCTTTTCATATTAACTAGTCTCCATGTCAGTGTAAAAATCTTGACTTTAAACAACTGTATTTATAAATGCAAGCTATATTGTGAGTTTTCCAGCAGTGTTGTGCAGCAGTGGAAATGCTGTGCTTAGACTTGTCAATTCAAATTATTTTTTCTTCTACTTCAATGAAAAAGAGTGTTGGAGTTTCAAAGTGCTTTTTTGTTTCCTTTTTTTATTTTCTTCTTGGTCTCCAGATGCCTAATAAGAATTAAAAAAAAATAATAATAATAAAAAATAACTGCAAACACCAGCCATCTCTGAAAGAACACACATTTTTGTTCCCCTGAATCAATTATTGATAGCTCAGTGTTATGGGGAAATGTTTGATCAAGGTGTGCCTGAGAAGTTTAGGTTTGGAAACTTGCAGCACACAGTGAGACCCGCTAGTTCACAGCATATTATTCCTACCACTTCAAAAGTGTGGCAGATTATCTCACAGTATGCAATTCTGTCCTACTTCAAAAAAGTTGAACTGCTCTGAGCTATGCATCAGGAAACATCAACCACTCTGTGGTTGTTTCCATTTAAAACTGTAAGGATTGTTAGCAAAATAATCTCCACTTGCCAAATGTGATGGACTGAAAATATTGAGAAAGTGAACTTCAGAGAAAAAGAAAAAAAAAAAAAAAATATCTAAATGCAGTACTGTCTGCTTATTGTGCATGCAATTATTTGTTATATCACAGCAGCACTATACACCCAACTGCCTCTGCTGGCCCAAATTACAAAGGTCACATTGAACAAACAAAGAGATAATAAACTCTTTCCTTTGATTTTGGTCATTATTTTTAAAGAAATTAAACTAATCGTGTGTCATATGAATGTGTGGGCTGATCAGATGGATCCTTTTGGCCTTATAATGAAGTCATGAGGCTTCTTACTTTGTCTTGTCTACAGCATTCTGGAAAATCAGTTTTTTAACATTTGGGTTGTGTTGCACCCTTTCCTTTCCTTGTATTTAAATTCCTTAAGTCCTTAAGATGATGTGAAAAGCCATTAAAGAATTTTGTCAATCAAGGTGTAGCTATTTCTACACCTTGATTGAAGTACACCACTGTTTTGATCAGGGTTTAATGATTGTACATGACGTGGAAAAGCACTTGCATGGATGCATAGCATATCAGAGTGAAGGCAATGTCAAAGGAGCTGCCTGCAGAGCTCAGCGACACAAACGTTCTCATCAAAAACCTGGAGAGGACTTATAAAATATTCTGCTTCATTTGGGGTTTCCAAGAGCCACATTGGCCTATTTTAGTCTTATATGTAAGATGTTTCTACACATGGCTGCCTGACCAAATTAAGCAAGCAGTAGGGGTGACCAAAACCACACAATCAGTGACTCTGGGTGAGCTCCTTAGAACCTGTGTGCAAGTGGAAGGACAACAACCATCACTTCAGCACTTTACCAATCTGTGCTGTATGTGGGATAGTAGCCAACTTCCTCACAAGGGCATATAAAAGCACCTTAAGGACTCCCAGACCCTGAAAAACAAGATTCAATAAAAGTGTCATGTCTGGAGGAAACCAGGCGCCACTCATCAGCTGCTCAACACTATCCCAATCATGAAGCGTGGCGGTGGCAGCGTCATGCTGTGTGGGTGTTTTTCACCAGCAGTGACAGGCAGACTGATGAGGAAAAAAGCTGAATAGAGTTATTTATAGAGGTATCCGTAATGAAAAAGGATTCACTCCGCAACAGCACAATGACCCTACTGTATGCACACGGTCAGGACAACACAGGAGCGGATGAGGGACAAATCTGAAAGTCCTTGAATGACACAGAACAGCCCCAAGTCAAAACTAGTCAAAGAGCTCAGCAGGGGCATGCAAATGTCCGCGTTTAGTGTCAGTTTGCCTCCACATTGTTAAATTCACTCAGTGCACAAGTGGCAAATGCATATTTTAATGGTATTTTTTCTTGTTGCACTAAAAATTACACCTTTGTCTTTGGCTTTCTGTCTAATGAGGATGGTTTGGGCAGATCCTCTAATTCCTGTTAACAGAACACTAAAATAATTGATTAAATTAAGAAAAGGTTGCTCTGGTTTTATATTTGAAATATTCTTAACAGTAAGACTGACAATGAATGACACTGACCTTTAAAACCTAATGTCTGGGGCTCATTAAACAACTGTAACCACATGTGGTGGAGAGGAGCCACTTTAAGAGCTTAGATGCTGCAGCAGCTGAACCTGATGCCTCTGCATGTTGAAATCTGGCAATAGGGATATATTTTGAAGGGCAATTTTCCTGAGTACCAGTTATGGCCTGTGTAATATTAAGAAAATTTGACACAGTGACAGCAAGAGTACATGGCCACATAAACGGCCATCAACACATTTAAAATATTAACTTTTAAAAGCATGTGAAAAAGGAAATGTACTTTTTTTTTTATTATTAATGACCTTATTTGTCGACAAATGTTATGAACACAAAACCTGACATTAGCTAATTCAATATGGTACAGCTCACCATTCGATTACAAAAATGCTACAAAAAGGAATCAAAATAGTTGGCCAGCTGCAGAGATGAATACTGATAAATGTCCTTGAATGCCTCTGAATTAATTAATGAAAACCAGCAAGAGACAGGCACATTGTCTGACATTCAGTTCATTTACTTTGGCTCATTTGGTAATGTCAAAAAGTACTGGAGCCTCATTTGTTGCAATGGTACAAAAAGGCCAAATGAATTAATATTTTTCCTGCAAGCTACAGTGACACACTTGTTGGAGATTGTAAAAGGAGCTTCCCAATTTCTGTCACATTCCTTGAAGTGATGTATACATTGCTTTCTTAAGGTGGCATAAATGCCTCAGCATGGAATGTCCTGCTTGTATAGCCTCTTCATCTGCCCCCCCTACAGCCCATTGGAGTATTTTTATACATATGAGCAGGCGAATTGAGATCTAACTGAATTTACGTAGCCTAACCTGCTTGTTAATGATATTCATGGGAAATCACGTAGACACATAGTAGAGGGGATTGTGGGAGAAGTACAGAGACAGGCAGATTTGTCTGGGGAGTCAGGAGTGTCTGGGGACAGAGGGTGTCAATGAATGTGTCCCTTAAGGTGGACATGTGCATGTCTCAACATGCTCATTTGGTTTCAGCATGTCTTACTGCTGATGTAGGACTCATTGACCAAAATATGAGTGGCTAAATACGAGTATATACATATATACAGTAATAGTAAAAGAATGTTGACTGTGTTACATCTAATAAGAAACAATGAGGGAATCCTGCTGCAAATATGCTCTAACAAGAAAACTGTGACTTGTTTTTTTATTCCCCAAACTTTTCCCCTGTCACCAAAGTGCATCCTCAAATTTGATGCAAAACGTCAGATGGCTCTTGTGACATGTACTGAAATTTGCATACGGTGCTTGACAGAGATGTCCCCCTCTTGCAGCAGAAATGGATCAGCAATGCTGCAGTGTGGAGCAAAACTGAAGCGATCCCAGGCATCACAGACTTCTCATGTCACACTCTATCTAGGTCACACGAAGCAAAAGGACGGCGATGCTAAATGGCATCATTACATCACCAAGTACTCACCCCCTCTTTGACTTTATGTGCATTTCCGTCAAACTTTTAAAAAAATTCTTTTCATTTAGGATGACAATGTGCAGAGAAGGCAAAATAAAGGAGGATGAGGCAAGTTGAATACAATGTCTGGGTCTTATCTGAGGTTCTGGAGAATTTGCCCTATTATCTGGATCAAACATCACTTTCTTTTATGTGTTGGGAAACTCTCAAGTGAGATCATCAAGACTACAGAGGACTGGTATCAAAGTGATTGTGTTATGAATGGAAGCACAGTCTTCACAGGAAATACCAAACCGAGTAGACTCATTCCAGTGACGATTCTGCAAAATCTGGTAATTGCCATTGATATCACTGAGCCATTTTTGACATGAAAAAGGGCTGTGCAGATTTGATCACAGCATTTGAAATGGATTGTCTAGAAAATAAAAAAAGGTAATAAAAACAAGTGTAAAAATGTGTTTGTTTTTTTTTTCCCTGCAGCTGTTAGCCAGTTGTTTGCAGCTTTATTACACCAATTTCACCACAGACGTGTGAGTAATTTGTCGGGAGGCTGTCCTCAGGATTACAGGCTACAAACTCCAAACCATTAAAAAAGAATGAGCCTGCACATTTTTACTTTGTGTGGTGTGTTTTGTGATCTCTGACCTCCATAACCCCACTGTACTGTGAGAAAAATACACTTGCCACCACATGAGGAATGATCCTCATATTCTTATCAGGCACAGCATAAGGGCTGCACTGTTTTACACAGATGAATAGAAGCAGGATGCACAGTTTCTGACTGATGCCATGATGAGGAGTTCTACCCGTTGCAGCTCTGTGGCGGCCATGCCACTGTCTGGTTACTGTCGACTCCTTAGTGTTATACAAACTACAAATGTTTACAGTGCAGGTCCATGTTCTTTATGGCACCACAGCAGCCTGACTGCTCTGTTTTCAGTCAGACTATTACAAGAATGATCTGCTTTCACATATCGCCTCCTGAAATGTGATGGATGGAGCTGACGTTTGCGTCGAAAAAAAATTACCTCAACCTCATTTTTATGTTTAGGCGGCGTATGTGAGAAATTTTAAACATTTTTAAGAAATGTTAAGATGGTACATTTCCCCAGAAAACAAATTTCTTGATGTTGCAAATTGGGAAACTAACAAAAACTACACATTGCAAGAAAAAAGTCTAAATAAAACAGATCTTGATTTTCTAAAAAGGTGGTTGGAAATTAGAACTTAATTAGTGAGAATCACTAAAAGAGGGTGCAGTAGAATAGGCTACTCAAGTCAGTTTTTATTTATAAAGCCCAACGTCACAATTTACCTCAAAAGGGACTTTACAGTCTGTACAGCAAATAACACCCTCTATCCTTAGATGCTCGCATCAAGTGAGAAAAAAAAAAACCCACAAAACATCACCATCATCATCATCCTCCATATTATCTTCATCATCTTGTCCAGGATGTGATATGCCACTTGCCCCAACACTATCTGGGATTGGTGTTAGCTCCTCAGGTGTTCCCCCTATGCCAGCATAACTTGAATCAGGCCCAACTGTAAGCTTTATTAAAGATGAAAGTTTTAAGTTGAATTTTAAATGTAGGGACACTGTCTGCCTCCCGAACCCAAAGTGGGAGCTAGTTCCACAGGAGAGGAGGTTGATAGCTGAAAGCTCTGCCTCCCATTCTACTCTTAGAGACTCTGGGAACCACAAGCAGAGTGGTATATTTTGTATGGTAAGGAGTAATCATGTCTTTAATATACAATTGGGCCTGATCACTGAGTGTGAGGAGGAGGATTTTATGTTCTATTCTTTATTTTGCAGGAAGCCAGTGTAAAGAGCTCAGCACTGGACTGATGTGATCTCCTTTCCTAGTTCCTATCCGTACCTGCATTCTGAAGATTCTTCAGAGCATCCTAATGAGTTAATCTAGATGTAATAAATGCAAGCTTTTCAGCATCCTTTAATGACAGGATGTTTCTGATTTTTCTGACTTATAGACTTGTGAGTCAAATGACAAATCAGGGTCAACAACTCCAAGGTTCCTTACTGGAGGCCATGGTAATACCATCCAGGGTGACTAAGTGTTCAGGTAGAGTTTCCTTAAGGTGTTTAGGGCTTCAATTTTGTCAGCGTTAAGTAAAAAGTTATATTGGATCCAGGTCTTAATGTCTGTCAGACATTCCTAGAGCTTTATAACCTGATCAACCTGACTCATATGATGTCTTAGATATGTAAAAAATGTGTTTCATCTATATAGCAATGATAATTGTGTTCTTTTACTACCACCTAGAGAGAGTATATATACTTTAAGGTGAAAAGAACTGGTCCTACAACTGAACCTTGTGAAACTCCATGTTTAACTCCAGTGGGTAAAGAAAATTCATCATTAACATGGACAAACTGGGATCTCTCTGCTAAAGATTCAAACCAGTTTAATGCTGTTCCTTTGATCCCAAAAGCATGCTCCAGCCTCTGCAATAAAATGTTTTGGTCAATATTGTTGAATGCAGCACTCAGGTCTAATAGCACCAGTATAGAAACAAGGCCATTGTCTGAGGCCAACGGGAGGTTGTTGGTGACATACACTTGTGTTCTTTCTGTGCCGCGATGTTTTCTAAATCCTGACTAAAGGTCCTCAAACATATCATTGCTGAGCACATAATCACATAATTTGTTTGCTATAGCTTATTTAAGGATTTTAGGCATAAACGGGAGGTTGGATATGGGACGATAATCAGCCCAAGCATCCAGGTCGTGTGTGTGTGTGGTTTTTTTTTACAGCAACTTAAAGACTGTGGTACATCAGAATCAGAATCAGGTTTGTTGCCAAGTAATTTGCATTACAAGGAATTTGTCTTGATTTGACAGTGCCTACATAAATATAAACATGAACACACAAGCAGACCTAAACATATAGCATTAGAAACTTAAAAACTATATAAAAAAGAAAAATTATATACATAAAAATAAAAGTCAATGTATTTACATGACCAGTGCAGGTGGTAGTGTGCAAGTTAAAGTGTCCAGTGGGGGGGGGGGGGGGCTTTGGGGGATGCATCTTAATATAACGTATGAGTTCCGGATGTCGTTAATATAACGAATTGAATTACAAATATAACGAATTGAGTTACAAGTACACATACATATATAGCCTGTGAGTAAAGATATATTTATCTGACAATATAGGATTGTTAATTAACACTGAATTTAGCTTAGACAGACCTATGGGTAAGAAGTTATCTAAAGACAGATGCTTGCAAGAACAACAAATCTTTATTTGTTGGCAGGATGAGATACATTTTTTCCCTCTAATGGTTATTATCTTAAAATTTTTTTAAAAAGTTCATAAAGTCGTTAGTACCTAGAGTTAATGGGATGGGATGGAGTGTCACTTCCTCTCTAACTTGCGTGTTTGTTTTAAAACACTTGTTGTACTATTACACCAAGGGGCTAATTGTCAGACTGATTACCTTCATTTTCAGAGGGGCAAGGGAATCTATTGTTGCACATAGTGAATTTGCTGTACTATTAACAAGATCGTGAATTTGAGTCAGAGTTAAGTTGTCAAATGTAATTAGAAAACGGTCAGAAAGTAGAGGGCTATGGAGAAAAAAAACAATAAAATTCTTTTGAAACATTCATGACATAGGTTAACAAGAGATTAATGTTGTGATTAAAACTTTAAGTGGTTTTATTAACATATTGAATAAAACCAACTCAGTTCACCACAGACATAAAAAGGCAGAGTTGTGGCTGTCACTGTCAGTATCAACATAATTATTGAAATCACCCATGATAATGACTTTATCTGTACTAAGAGCTAACTCAGACAGGAGGTCAGAGAACTCATAAGAATTCAGAGTAAGGGCCAGGTGGATGGTAGACAGTAGCTAGCAGGATTGTTGTAATTCAATACTCTGGATGTGAAAGACTGATAAAGACTTTTTAAATGACTTACGTTTCACTTTCGATTTAACAAATAAACTGGAGTTATAAATTGCTGCAACCCCTCCTCCTCAGCCTGTGCTGCCGTAACCATGTTTCGGTAATACACAAAAGAGCTGTAATTAAATTGTTGACTAAGAATGATTTTGGGAAAAAAGTGATCTGATATATAATAGTTCACATTTTGGGTGGTCGGGGGGGTTACTCCTGCAGAAAAAGTACCCAGGAGAGTATAGGAGAGTACAGGAGAGTGCACCTCTGCCTCCTGGTCTCAACAGTGGAATGTCAGGGGTTTGTATGTCTATTAAACTTAGAGAGGTTTCTAGCTATGAAATCTATTCCATCCAAAGTTGGATGGACGCTGTCCCTCCTCATAAGACCAGCTTTCCCCAGAACGTTTTCCAGACATTGTTTTCCGGACACCACCTCCACAACCAGGAGCTAAATGATGACATGCAGCAACTCTACATTAAAAATCTCAAAAACATATTTCTCATCCTTATTCCCATATTAACTACACAAGCAACTGATTGTGTCGACCCTTCTGTGGCACCTAACTCTCTGAGCTGGCCACCATAAACCTCTTCCCTATATAGCCCAGCTGATCATCATCAGCTCACAGCTGAGAGAACAGCTCACAGGTGCCTCCAATGGCTCCTGATGAACAGAGTGAACTGTGAGCTAGTTCTGATCTATCTGTAACTTGGTTTATTTAATTATTTCTACAAATGTACAACCTTCCTTAATTTGAAAGAAATTATTATTATTTTTTTTTTTTGTTTACAATAAAAGAGTTATATGCTCTTTCAATAGAGAATGCAATTTACTGACATAACTGACTGTACACAGCAAGAAAATATCACATTTGCTGCATGTCACAAGTACATGTTCTTTATTTTATAGGTTCTTGAATGATTTCCAATTATGACTTTATATATTATAATCTTATTCTTATTTTATGCATGTGACATATTTTTTTAATTGTCCAATCACAAACATTACACAAAAAAGTATACAATTAAAAGATCATTTTTTAAAATCATTTATTTATAATTAGGCCCAATAACCATCTCCGAAACAGATGACTAATGTGTAAACCGCTTTGGTTTCCTTTCCAAAACATAACAAATGGCTTCGGCTTGTGGTTTACTTGAGGGAGAGGTTCACCATTTCCTTGGTTCCTGTTTAATTTCTGTCCATCCTGTTACTTTGCTAAAAATTTAAATATCCTCTTGTGTCACGAAACTGCACTTTTAACATGATGGCTTAAGATGTACAATCTGTGTGCTCTTGAGGTGAAAATAAACTCTTGTGTAAACTGACCGGGTTAGGCTAAACAACCACATTTTTCTAAGTATCACTTGAGATAGGGGCAGCTTTTTAAGCTTGGTATCATCTTGTGTAGTCAGAAACCCTTTTGCACAGCATTTCATTAGTGAATTATTTTTGAACTCGGACCCATGCTGCGGGTCTTAACATGATCACTGTCTAGCCGTCACTTGTGTCACATCAAAAATGTCTCTGGCTATGGTGCCGCCGCGCATCACCTCACAACACCACCTTTTACATGCATGAGAACAGTTTGTGGTAATGCAATCCAAACACCAGCATAATGCACAACACCTGCATTATCATCTTTACTTTATTATTTATGAAAGATGTAGAGGTCTTGAACTCCACAAACAATCTATGGCTTCAAATGGACGCCTGCATTTACAGTTGTTAAAATAAACACTGTTATGTCTGCTTCGTGCTTTGCTCACCCACCACGCGAGTCATCATCCTGCTGAGTGGCTGTTTAGAATCATCTCTT